>CAUYLG010014526.1:0-26767 GCA_963573385.1 Cacajao melanocephalus
TTCAAGGTTCTTAGTTTCTTTGCATTGGGTTAGTACATGTTCTTTTAGCTCACAGAAGTTTCTTATTATCCACCTTCTGAAGCCTGATTCTGTCAGTTCATCGCACTCATTCTCCATCATGCCTTGTTCTCTTGCTGATGAGCAGCTGCCATCCCCTGTAGGAGGAGAGGCATTTTGATTTCGGGTGTTCTCAGCCTTTTTGCACTGGTTTCTTCCCATTTTTGTGGATTTATCCACCTGTCATCTTTGTAATTGCCGACTTTCAGATTGGGGCTGAGTGGACGTCCGGCTTGTTGGTGATAAAGTTTTTTCTGTTTCTTAGTTTTCCTTCTGTGGACACCCTTTCCCCACAGAGCTAGGCCTTCCTGGGTTCAGCTGTGCTTACCGTGAAACTCTCAGTCCTCAGCGCTTCCAATTGCTGTTCTCCTTGTGGGGATGGGACCAGCTAAGCCTGACTCAAAGGGCACCCAGTCCAGTATACTCCGCACCGAGAAGCGCCGCACCGCGCAGCACTGGCCAAAAGAGTCGCGCTGGCGACTCATGTGGCTCCTCCGCTGGGTAGCTCCCAGTTTGTGGGCGACAGAAATTCATCTGAAATTGCGGTGTCCACTCGCTCTCCACGCTTTCACTGGGAGCTACAATCCTGAGCTGTTGCTAATCCGCCATCTTGGATCTCTCTCTCTGCCTGGTGATGAAGTTTTTCTGTTTCTTAGTTTTCCTTTGGCAGATGCCCCTTCCCCACAGAGCTGGACCTTCCCGGTTCGGCTGTGTTTGCTGTGAAACTCTCAGTCCTTGGCGTTTCCAATTGCTGTTCTCCTTGTGGGGATGGGACCAGCCAGGCCCGACTCACAGGGCACCCCGTCCCGTATACTCCGCGCCAAGAAGCGCCGCGCCGGGGTGCGGGCAAAACAGCTGCGCCAGCCAAAAAAGTCACACTGGTGACCTGTGTGGCTCCTCCGCTGGGAATCTCCCAGTCTGTGGGCAACAAAAATTCATCTGAAAGTGCGGCGTCTACTCACTGTCTGCGCTTTCACTGGGAGCTGCATTCCTTAGCTGTTGCTAGTCTGCCATCTTGGATCTCTCTCCCAATTTGATTTTTTTTATTGTGGTTGAATTTAAAAACACACCACCCCCATGATGGCCCCCGTGAGCTGGCTGGACAGGGAAGTTTGTATGTCAGACTCACTCCCTATTTCCTCATTCAGGAACCTAAGCCCTGAATTGCACTGGAGAAATAATTTAATGTGGCATTTTACTGAAACATCCTGTAGATATTTTAGGTATTTGCACAGGGAATTTTTTGACCTTTGAATAATATATGTGCTGAGAAAGGTCTTGGGATATTTTAACAACATGTTAAACTGAGATAGTCCTGATGAGATTTATTTTGGTCTCTGTTGGCTGCTACTTTTTTCCAAATCCTGTTGGAATTTTTAGTTTCTATGAGGACACTTTCAAGATTTTTTTACTGCAGCATATTTCATGCTATTTAATGGTCCCTTTATCAAAGATGACAAGCAGGCAGTTGATAAGCTCTCCAGAGAGTGACTCCTCATAAGGCCTTTCCTCCATTAATGTGCTAGGTGCATTGCTACTGACCTTCCCTGGCCACCTGGGCCTCCAGCAGGCCCCTCCAACTTGACATGTCCCAAACTGGGTGCTAGACACTTAAAATGAATACACAATTTTCTAACATTTAAAACTGCTGCTTAATTCTCTGAAAACATAAGTGCAGGTGATCACAGGCATAAACTGGCCAGTATAGCCAAAGGCATCATGAGGATTGGATCTCTTCCACAGGCAGTTTTAAATTGAAGAAATAAATATGATCAGACTTCTCCCATCAATCCCTTTGTAGAGGAGGCCAGAAGTAATTCTGTCGGTGCAGTATGGCAGACTGCAGCTTAAACAGAGGATTAACTAAAGGTGCATGCATTTAGACTCTTCTGCCAAAAACACAAGGCGCATGTTCTCCCAGAATGCAGGGTAGTTCCTAGGCTAGGGTTTGGTATCTTTGAAGGACCTGTTAACGTTTCTGTGCAATTAGGCTGCCAGGAAATACATTCCTGCCCCAGGGGATCCTTTATCTCCTAAAAATAGGAACTTGCATTGTGAAATTTGTGGGTGAGAATGCAATAAGTCGATTCTAAATAATGTTAACTGAATTTTCTTCCAAATTAATAAAAGAGCATGGACTGTACCTGTCTTGCTCATTGCTGAGTTCCTAGAAATGATCACATTGTTTGCATACAACAAGCATGTACTAATTATTTCTGGAGTGAACAAATGTGCTAAAGTGGAAAGCAAATGTCTTGAGGAGACAGAAGCTACCTTGCAAAGGAGACTTTTGGAATTTAGTGTTAAAGAATGAGTAGCGGCTCTCTTGGTGAAAGGAGAGAGGAGTAATAGGGAAAAAGAATTGTAGCCAAGGAAACAGAATGCACAAAGGAATGGAGACATGGATTTCAAGCTTCTAGTAATTCATAACAGGAATCTATAAGGAAAATCTTACACACAAACCTTCACAATAAAAGGGCAAACAAAATCCCAATTCATAAATGTCCTGCGGTGAACATTGGCCAGAAGCTGGACTTTAGCCAAAACATAAGCATTATACTAGGTCAATTACCTTTGTGAGGTGATGAACCATTTCTAGAAGTTGGCAGGGTTCTCTCTGCTGGGTTTATAGGCTATTGCATAATGTCAATCTATTCTAGAATGTTGCCCAAGGCTGCATCGCTAGGATTCAAGGATTGGTCAGGAAAATACATTAACCCTCTGTGTTTGATAAAGTGGGAAATTATTCTACAATTGGTTTTTGCTGATTGCTGTGTTTTTGCCAGAAGTGTGCTTCTGGTAGTTTGGATTTGGTTTAAGAAATCTAAGACAATTTTTAGAACTCACTGTGTCTTAGAAACCATTAAACACATTTCTCTCCGTTTATAAGGTTAGGATATGAATAAGAAGAGTCCTTAAGGAACAATAATCACCCTTTTCTCAGGCCAATCGGATGTGTAACAAAAGAGAATGAGAATAATCTCCAAAGGTCTAACACCTCTCCGGCTGTCTAACAGTCTGCTGGGCACGCCAGAGCATATTCCCAACTCATGCAAAGGTGGAAATGTCTGCAGTTTTTCTAACCAACAACATATCTTGAATAGCATTCATTTGCCAATGGAATAAAAAAGGATAACGTAACATCCCTTATACTAATTAACAAACCATCTGGTGCAGATTTAGATAACTATTCCTGAAGTGCTTGCCTTTGCTTTCCAGCTGGAGACTGTCAAATGCTAACCAACCATCCTGAAGCATGAATTGTGTGAATTTCTTATTAGGAAATGCAGATGTTAACTAATTACATCTGGAGTGTATACTGAAGTTAACTTGTATACACGTATGCATACAGACACACAATGTCTATGCAGAACTATTCTAAAGTGATTATAGAGGAGATTGTGTCTTAATTCCTGATTTTTTCCCTAATGTCTTCATCTCTATCTCTACTGCCGGCAAATAATGGAATCAATAAGAGTGAATGAATGAACCAACTTATACTGAACACGTTTTTGCTTTTTTCTGTGTCAAATGATGGAATTGTCAAAAATAGTAGTTTAGTTTTCAGCAAATCTACTCATTATCTTGTTGATCTCATCTTCCTACTCTTCCAAAAATGAAAAAAAGTAAACTGAAGAAAAAAACTAGTCATGGCTCCAATACCCTAGCATAATCGCCCACCTTTTGAATTCAGTAAGAAGAATGGTGAACTACAATGTTTAAATTGAAGTGAAATTGTAAATTAAAATATGCTTTTCTTTTCATAGTCTGATTGCCTAATTATCTTTTACCTCAGTGGACATTAGGGGTGAGTTATGTTACATCTAATTTATTAACAATGCTATAATTATTAATAGTAGTATTTCTTGACTATCAACCATAATTTATAAGTAAATAGTATTATTTATGAAATGCTGAACATTGTGAAAAATTTTGTAATATAAACTGAAATAGAATAAGCGTGTTCTACTCCTACACCTGTTCTCAGGTGAGGAAATGTTGGAGTTAGCCGTGGTGTGGGTTAGTATTCATACATGTGGTATGTGTGTCAGGGGAGAGGAGAGGGTAAGATCTGTGTCTTGTTTTGGCCTGAGATGCTGACGTATGAGATGATGTTGGCCTTGATTCTGCCCCAGCCACAGAGCTGGTACCACAAATAACATCCTGGCCAGATTTCAGCCAGGTCTGCAATTTGAAAATCTGAGTACTTTACTGCCTTCAGCAGGAGCCACTTTGACGGAAAGGACAATGAAACAGGAAGACCCCAGTGAGACCTGTCTTTCTCAAAGCAAATTCAAATTACCTGCTTCATTATGTGCAGGGCTGGAAATTGTGCAAAGACCAATATACAGATTAATGGAAGTGAAAGACATTGCATAAGAATAGCATTCCTTCCAGCTGTGTACCCAGCTCTGTGGTTTCCCCAAAGCTCTCAGGTATATTGCCTCAGAAGGCTGGGGAGGTAGCGTGCTGTGATCAGAACAGCACCAGTTTGGGAGTCAAACAGTCTGAAAGCTCAGTTATGTCTTCACTGTGTCCCTGCATGCTCATTATTTATAATAACATATCCATGACTAGGTTTCTTGATGATTAATGAGATATCTTTGGAGGAAAGTAGCTTCTGTTTGTAATTGATTGCTGTCACCTAAGAAAGGGTGGATGGTAGTAGTTGGAAGATTTTTGTTTGTTTATTAGATTGATGGGTGGTGGGTATGCAAGTTTAGACTAGTTAGGATAGAGCTAAATTGCTTCCAGTCATTCATTCAACACATGGATAGTTGGGATATAGATGAACAAGGCAGATAAAGACCCTGATGATATGGTGATTACCTTCTAGTTGGGAAAAGACAGATAATAAAGAAATAGTCGAATAGAAAAGCCATATTATGCAGGTAATGTTGAGTGCTATGGAGGAAAAGAAAGTCAGGGGAGGAGTTAGAGAATGACTATAATGGAAAGGGTAGCAGAGAGAAGGTGTCCATTTCAAGATACTCAGAGAATGCCTCTTTCTGAGGTGGTGGAGCAAGTTGTGCAAAACTCACGGTTGAACAGTGTTCCTGGCAGAGGTTGCTAAGGTGCAAAGACTCTGTAGTGGGCATGAGGTGGGTATGTTTGACAAATTCCCCAGGGAGATCAAGGGACCAGGAGTAGAATGAGAGATGTATGGTAAGAGGTGAGTTCTGAGAGGTAGACAAGGCCCAGATGATGTTGAGAGGCTTGGGTAAGGGGTTTAGATTATATCCTATAGGGGATGGGAAGCCATTGAAAGGATTTGAAAAGAATGATTCCATGGATGTATATAAGAAAAGGAGAGGGATATAGATGTGTGGAAGGAAGAATGAGGGAGCTAGAACAGGAAATAGAGTGAGTTAGATGCATCCTGGAAAGGGGTTGAGGGAAAAATATATCCCTTACCTTATCTTCCCACTGGCGTAGCTAAAGAGGATCACTGGGGAGAAGAGAAGTGACCAAGGAACATTTGTTAGATTGTTCGAAGTATGGTGTATGATGAGAGTGCTTGCCTCTATCTCTCCTACAGAATCTTCAAGAAATCTCACACTGGTTAACAATACTTTAGGGTGAGTAGATCCTGAACGGTGAGTTGGAAGGAAGTGTTGTGTCTGGCTTAATGGCTAAGCAGAGTGAGAACAGAGGCTGCAGCACACATGCAAATACCCTGGCATGGTACAAAGCAGAGACTCATGAAGTGTGCCTTTCCCCTTCTGTAGTCCTTGCTTTGTTTTCAGTTTGTTTGTAGGGCCATGTCCTCATTTGTGGAATGACAGTCAACCAGCCTGAGTTCCTTTCAAGGCTGATAGTTTATAACCCTGTGGCCTATGGCTTTTATCTCCCAGACAAGGGAAGTCACTAAATGTAAATTTTCACTCAATTTTAATCACAGCATTTAATGTAATCATTTGGGGGGGACTCAATCTGGAAGTCATCAGGGATTCATTTTTCTTTTTACTGCTACCGTGGATAGTGATTATGCAACAGAGTTGGAGAAAGACTTTTGTTTTTGATGTTGCAATAGCAGGAAATAGAAAGTTGGTGCTGTCAGCCACTTGGTCAGAGTTACATTTCTTTGCACCACAAAAGAAGACTTGTAGGAGATTGGAATATGGTTCCAGGTAACCCAACCATACATCCAATGATGAATGCACCACTGCATAGAAGGAGTGTGGCCATTGTTGAGTAATTTGATGAAAGAACAATTAAAACAGATTCTAGATGATTTAGCCTTGACTTAAAGTAGACCCGAGGGAAGACCATAATTGTAACTAACTTGTATTTTTCTTGTCAGAGTCTACAGTCCATTTTGTTTTCATTTCATTTAAGGTATTCCCACTACTGGATTATCTCCATTTTAGATCAATAATCCTCTTCTTCCCTCTGCAGTGGCTTTAAACGTTTTAAGAGTTTGTAGTCACTTTTTTTTCAGCTACGTCCTGAAGAATGAATCTAGACTACCACTTAGGAACAAGAAGTACATCATAACTGGCATCTTACAGTTAGTATAGAGATAATAAATTACAAATTAAATATAGAAACTAAGAACTGGGCTAACAGGTAGCCAGTAGGCACATTTGTCCACTTAAATTTAAACAAATTATAATTAAATAATATTAAAATTCGGTTCTTTATTTGTCATATTTCAGGTGCTCAAAATAGCCACATGTGGCTAGTATCTACCGCATTGATGTAATAGATATGGAATATTTCCCTCTTTGCAGACAATTCGATTGGACAGCCTGATCTAGGAATTTTAATAGTTGGAGTCAAGAGAAAAGTTCTTTAGCGTGTATAAAGAGGCAGGAGAGTCTCATCAAACAGATTCCATGACATTTTAATTTCATTAAACATGACATCTTCAGCAATGGATCCATATGTTAGAACCAATTAGCTATCCCAAAGGAAGAAAAGTGAAGATAACTTTCCCACAATTTCCAATGTGTTAGTATTGCCCAGATCTTAGGCTACTTTGCAAAATGGCCAAAAGCATTTGCAGCAGGTGGAAAGAGGGTCTATCTGCCAAGTAATCACAAGGACCTTCTCCTCCCTCCCCTCCCTGGGGCAATAGATGGAAGCCTTTTCCCCTCTCTGGAGAAATAGATTGAAGCCTCTTCCCCTCCCTAGAGAAATAGATTGAAGCTTCTTCACTAACATCTTGTCAAACATATTTACATTGCTCAACTGATATAGGAAGAAAACAAATTTCCAGACTCTCTGGTGGGCCAAGCTGTTTCTCAAGGAGCATTGAGAAATAATAGCAACTCCAAATATTACCTTAGGTAAGACAAGGCAATTGATAACTTAACCTTGTTATCCAAGCATAGTTGAGAGTGTGTTCTTCCAGTTCTCTGTGTCTCTGATACTAACTAGGCCCTCAGGGCCTGGTTACTGCCTTGAATACTAGATTCATGGGTATTTTCCTGAAGCTCCTTTGTAACTCCAGCAACTCAAACTCAAAGTAGAGCTTTGGGCCCACCATCCTTTATGATCTCCTAGCACTGTAGGGAAGGGCACGCTGTGTATGTATGCACATTTGCACACTTGAGAAACATGCTCTCTGAGGGGCTCTGGGAGATCATGTTCCAAAGGCTTCCTGCATCTGGTGAGTCTGGGTTAAAGGCAGCTTTATGGGACAGACTCTCAGCTCAAATCACATCCTGCAGGGAGCTGTGAGCCTGAGTCCAGTGACTTTAATCTTTAATGCTGTGGAATTAGGTGGAAAAAGGCTAAACGAAATGCCTGTAATCGCACAGCAAGTTAATTATGGAATCAAAAAATGATTTTTTGGCTGAAATGTCTGTTGCAAGATTATTAAGAAGTTTCCTCTTTCCATGCACACTGCTGTGTATAAAGGAGCTTTGTGTGCCCAGAGGAAAAGGGAAGACAGTGTAGACACTGATTTTCACTTAATAGCGTCTCCTTGGGATGTTTGTTAGTTTTGTTCCAAGCATTAATGGTAGGTCTGCCTTCATGCACCTTTTCATCATGCTGATGGTAGGAAGAGAAAAAGAAAAAAGAATCCTTCTTTCCCTGCTGTTTAAGACTGTAACTTGGGTTTGCCTTCGGTTGGCTTGCAAAAGGCTTGGGAAGACAGGCCATCTCTCTGGTTCAGATGTTAAGGACTGGGGCCAAATGAGAAGAAGAAAGCCAAGTAGACGTTTCTCCCACGGTAGTTATCTTTAGTCTATGCTGAGGTCATGTTCCAGCATAAGAAAGTTGCCTGCTTTTGGGCTTGGGGCCAGATTCACACTGATTCTTGAAATCTGGAAAATCACCAACCATTCCAGCATCTAGGATCAGACTTCTTCACAGGCACAACCAGGGTTAAAATCCCATGTGTTTTTGTCTTGCCTTTGCATTTTTATGGGGAAAATAGGTCCTGGCGGGCTAGTCTTGTCCAAAAAAGTGACATAATAAATATATATAATTTATGAATATATACATGTATGTATAAACACATACTATAGAAGTAGTGACAATGAACGTGAGAGAAATTGATCATTTGAATTTAAATTGAATGAATCAATGATTTATTGGAAGCCATGTTCCAAGAATGGGCTAGGTGTTATGAAAGGGCTTAGTCTTCCAAACCAAAAGTGAATTCAGATCAACACTCTATCACTATTGGCCAAACAACAGTGTAACCAAGGTTATTCTTTCATTAATTTTAGTAGAAGACCTTGACATAGAGCCAGTTTTTGCTTCATGACTGAGAATATTTGACTGCCATTTTCTTTTTTCACTTTTATTTTAACATATTTTAAATTTTATTTTTAAGTTGTTATGTATTTAGGGGGTACAAGTGTAGATTTCTTAAATGTTTTCTATTGCGTAGCAGTGACATCTGGGCTTTTAGTGTACCCATCACATGAACTGTGAACATTGTACCTAATACGTGATTTTCAACCCTCGCCTCCACCTTCCATTCTCCCACCGTCCCAGCTTTTGTCATCTACAATGTTTATTATTCTAGTCTGTATTTGACTGCCATTTCCTGAAGGCTGGAGAAAGTATCTCTTTCCATGATCACAGTAACATATTGGTATGAATGTGCAGCCCAAGAGCAATTGTCAGGAAATAGTTAGATAACCTTAAGGAACTGAATCACTGCTGGTGTAGCCTTTTCTTTTGTATATTAAGCTTGGCTATTCTAATCTTTAACATCATTGGGAACCAGAAAGCATTTGAAGATTGACTAGAAAAACAGCATAGTGTAAGATTCTTTTATCTCTAGGGAGGCATCATCTAGGAAGGTCTTTGTTCAGAAGCATTCTTTCTCATCCTAAATCCTGGGAGGCACAGGAGGAAAGCTAGGGATGAGTGTTCTGGATCAGAAGGCACCAGAGGGATCCTGGAAACACTATGATTACAGTGGCTTCCAGAGATGTAGGAAAAATGTGAGCACCAGTGGTCAGCATGATCAACTTACAGGAACAGCAAAGTGGGTGGCCTCAGTGGTCATCATGATGGGAAAGAAGCGATCCATGGATCTATTTGTTCTGTGACAGCACGGCTAGGACTCTGCCCTTTACAGTCTTGGAAGGTGACTAACAAACTCACTGAATCCATGCCATGTGGCCAAGGGTGAGGGTCAGCTTGACTGTAGAAAGCATCACTCGCTCTGCTGAGTGTGTATTTGGAAGGAGACAGAGGCAAATGAAATGTTAGAGACAGCAGCAGCCACTGTAAGTGGAAATGAAGCATGCCAGGAGACCTGCCACAGACGAAAAGAATTAATCCAGGCACATGAGAATGAACAGCTGAAGGAAAACAGGACCAGGACTGGAACTAGGGCTTTGCTAATTTTAGCTAGGTGCATCTACTGACCTCAAAGTGAGAGTAATTCACAGTTCAGCGAGAACAATAACTGGTTAATATACAGTTAGTTATTTTTGACCCTACATTGTTTAGCAAATTTGTAAGTACTTCACCCATAGGGTCCCAAAGCCTGTACTTTCAAAGAAACAAAGAACTCTGTTCAAACATTATTACTAATCTTAAAATGGGCAGTTACCATCCAGCTTGAAGGTTTTATTCCAACTGTGTTTTCTCAAAACCGTCCAACATTTAGGTGTTGGAAACAAAAGACATTAGGTGGATAGACACCAACTTGTCTAGCATGGCTTCGATGCCTCAGCATGGAAAATCTTGATTGAGTCTTCCAGATGGCAAGAGGCACAGGCAAGCATCATATATTTGGCCTCTAAACTGAAAGTGTTCCTGATACCAATATTGAAAAAAAAAAGTAATACTCATTTGCTAAGCACCAACTATATATAATCTATTGCAGTTGCTATGGATTTGTTTATATACTCTTATGTTTCCCTCACAGTATATCTGGGAGTTAGAATTACTATTCCTATATTAAAGATAAGGAAAGAGTAGTGTAAGGTTTCAAGTGAGATCTTCAACCCATTTTCTCACAATTGCCCCCAGAGCCACTGCTGAGAACTTAACAGTTTGGAGAAATGATAGCTGCCCCCAGGGACTTACTGATTGGTGTGCTTTTTTTGAAGAACAGAAGTAAACGTCATATGGTTAGGAAAAGAGAATAAAACTGTCTTTATTCACAGAATATTGATTGTTTATGTAGAAAATTAAGAAATCTACAAAAAAGTTACTAGAACTAATACGTGAATTTAGCAAGGACTCAGGATAAAAGATCAATATAAAGACATCTACTCTATTTCTATATACTAGCAATGAATGACTGAAAAATGACATTTAAAAATATTCCACTTACAGAATTCCTGGAAAGCATTAGGATCTGACTCATTTATCACTAAGGGAGTCTGCTCTCCAGAAGAAAAAGGGAGTCAACAAAGAATAGTTGCTAGGAAAAATCGAATGTCCACATTTTACTTCCAAACAGTTGAGAATCCTCAGACTCTTTACACCAGGCCCAGAGTAAATAATTTGCCCAAATCCACACAACTAACAGGCCCAAAAACTGGGATTTCAATTTTGGCCTCTTTAACTAAAAAAATCTCTAGTTTTTTCTACAACAACCCTGCATGAACTAAATTCTCTCCCTATGTACTGCAAATGGTGGGACACCTTATATACTCTTTATTCCCAGTGCCCAAAGGTTCAAAAATTGTTTCTGAATTCCCAGAATTTCCATTTGGCTCTTGGTTGGCATTCAAAGTCCAAAGGTATAATAATACAGTCTCATATTTGAACAATATAGTTTATTAAACTCTCCCATGTATTACCTCGTTTGGTTCTCACAATAACTTGTGGATAAGGAATGGGTGAAATTATCTCAATTTTATAGCTGACGTATAGCTAGACCCAGATGAGTTTTGTCTCAACCGAGGTCATATTGTTTATAAGAGTCAGAGCTAGAAATACAATGAAAATCCACTTTGAAATCAATTCACAAAGAGCACCAGACTTTGCCGACATAGACAGAGTTTTGTTAATTCAGGTAGTCCATTGACTTGGACAACATCTGAGCATTGGAATTTAAGAATGTACAGGTTGTTACATCCATTAACTTAAACCAGCGCTCTAAGAAAGATGGGGAAGGGAAGTGAGGCCTCATGTTTAAGAGAATGCCGTCAATTGTAAAAAGACATAGTAAACTCATTTGTAATATGCCTATTAAGAAATAAAAAAGATGTCATGACTGAAGGCTTTACTCATCAAAAGCTGAAATGTTCCTCGGTATATAGGTGTATAGATCACTGATTTAAAACATTCAAGAGTTAGAAAGGGATATTAGGGTCTCCTAGTTGAACCTGCTCTTTCCTAGTTGAGGGAACAGAAGCTCCAGGATTTTCAATGATTGTTTCTGGTCACACCAGTCATTAGTCTGAGAGGTAGCAGGGAACAGCTTATATGGGGCGTTATAGAATAATATAAGGACTTTTGCTTTTTTTAAAAAGTAGGTTTTTAAAATTGAGGTATGATTTACATCCAATGAAATGCACAGATCTCAAATTATTTGTTTTGAAGGTATCCGGCAATTATATAATCTGCACCTATCATACAAACCCAGACATAGAGGATTTTCATCACCTCAGAAAGTTTATTTGTGATGCTTTGTAGTCAATTCTCCCCCCCCCCCCGCCACTCCCAGCCCAGAGGTAACCAGTGTTCTGATTTCTATCACTATTCTGGAACTTTGTAAAAATGAAATTATGCAGTATGCATGCTTTTGAGTCTGATTTCTTTCATTCAATGGAATGTTTTAGCAATTCACCCATGTTGTTGCAAGTATCCATCGTTCATTGCTGGGTAGTACTCCATTGTGTAATTTATCACCATAAGTTTATTTATTTTCCTGTTGATGGGTAATTAGATTGTTTCTTGGTTTTGGCTATTTTCAGTAAGGCTGCTGTGAATATTCTTGAACAGTCTTATTGTATATATATATTTTCATTTCTCTGGGGTACATACCTAGGATTGAAACTGCTGGGTCATAGGGTAACAGATGTTTTAACTTTATGTGAAACTGCTGAACAGTTTTCCCAAGTGATGGAACCATTTTATGATCCCACCAGCAAAGTGTAAGAGCTCCCATTGTTCCACATGTTCACTGACATTTGGTTATGTCTGCGGGGTGTGTTTGTTTTTGTTCTAATCATGCTGGACAGTGTTCTGTCTAAGAAATGTCTGTCTACTCCAAGATCATGAAAGGATTTTCTCATAGAAGCATTACAGGTCTTAGCATTTAGGTTTAGCTCTAAGATCCATCTTAAATTAATTTTTGTGAATACTGTAAGGTGGAGGAAAGATGCAGATATCCAATTCCACATTATTTGTTAAAAGCACTATATTTTCCCATTGAATGGTCTCAGCAGAAGGAATCTGCTTTTATTCCAATTGAAAAAGTTGCTGGGGTGTTTTAAGTTTTCCTCAAGGCAATAATAGTTGTCTTGCATAATAGTGGTCTACTTTGCATATTAGTTGTCTATTGCACTTTTTATACACATGTGCATGCACACTGCACACACTTTGAAAACAGGAACTGTTTTTTATTTTACACATTTTATTTTTATCCTCAACTTCAGCACCTAGTGCAGTGCTTGGCATACCATAGATAATCAATGAAAGAATGAATGAATGAATTCCAGCAAATGACACAGCTTTTTATTTTCCTGTGTATGTGCTCGTCTGTGTTCTACATGGCTTCCACACAGATTATGACCATTTCTACTTGAGATTGTTATGGGGCATTGATAAGGTCCATGTAGGATTATATATTTCTTTGACCCATACCACATAAACATATCCTGGCCCCTTGCATGGTTAACTTAGGTGCTATTTTTGTTTTCATTTCTACATGCCATATTTGGGATAGAGAAGATTCAAAAGCATATGTGGACAACACAGAAATGGCATCTGGAAAGCAGCACTGTTGCAGCTCTCTCAGCTTTCCTTGAAAATTTCCAGAAAGACTCAGAAACAAGAGAAAAATCTCACCACAGCCACAAAATGCATGCTTGTTAGACAGCCTATTGCCAAGACCCAGGAGCCGCCTTCCTGAGGGAAGCAGAGGTGGAGGGAGTGGAGAAAGGCTTTTATGCCTCCCCTGGAGTTTTCCGTTTACAGAGCCCCTTGGTCTATTCCAGCCAGAAAGCTAAGCCCCCTCCCATTTTCCAAGGAGCTGCTTCCTTTTAAGGCAATAAAAAGCTGTGTCCTATTCACCCTTCCTTCTTTCTCTGTTCACTCAACCTCCACAATTCCCCAAAGCCAGTAAGATGAAAAAAGGGAGGATCTTTTTCCCTCCCTTGAAGCATGTGCAAAGCTTAACTGCATCCTGGGAAGTGTAGTTCCGTAAGTTCAGCACTTAGGTGGATCCAAGAAGTAAGATTTATAGCAGAAGTATTCTACATGTTGGGATTGTAGCTGTTCATGCACAGCGTGTTGAGTCAGAGTCTGAAAGAATCAGACAGTGACAGGTAGGAGCAATGCCCCCACAGGGATGCAGAGCTGCATTAGAATCTAGTTAGGTTAGAAGCTGCACAGACACCTGTTCTTCCGCTGCAGGTGTGAGATCATCATACAAACGGAGGGCTGGCGTAGATGAGGCCAACCTATGCCATGTATGACTGCTGCTCGAAGTCTCAAGAAAGCTCACCTTATTTAAATAATTATATTGAAGAAGTAAATTATAGGAAAGACTGCTTGAAATCAGTGAAAAAAAAGTTGTTGCAGACCCCAGGATGTCTATTTCGGAAACCAGGAGAAAATTTCAAAAATTTTCAAACTATCTTTTGAAATGTAAGCCTTTCCTAGGCAGGCAACATTTCCTACCTTGCATGATGGTTGTTTGTGTGCAACATTTTAATACACATACACATACACTTATGCATCTGACCGCACAGTTTGATAACAGGAGACATATCTTTCTTGTATTTCTATTCTGAACATCGGAGCCCAGCACACTGCTTGACATGTCATAGGAACTCAATGAATGAATAATGAATGAATTCCAGCAAATGATGAAATTTGTTCTTTTTTTCCTTATTGAGTATGTGGATGTTCTCATTTGTCTATGTTCTATATGGCCTTTAAGAAAACAGAAATGGAAAACCACAAAGTCATAGGGATGGGGGCAGTAGTGAGGTGAAAATGGAAATGTGAAATGGATAAAATATGACTGAAAGCTAACAACTCAAGAGCAGAATTAAAATTTGTATTAGAATCAACAGATGACTGAACTAAACCAGTGGAGAACTGAATA
Source organism: Cacajao melanocephalus (assembly GCA_963573385.1). Classification (NCBI taxonomy): domain Eukaryota; kingdom Metazoa; phylum Chordata; class Mammalia; order Primates; family Pitheciidae; genus Cacajao; species Cacajao melanocephalus. The sequence goes on from CAUYLG010014526.1 coordinate 14,765, forward strand.
ATGACTGGAAAGGATAAACTGGAAAGCTCTCTCAGAATGTAGAGAAAAAGGAAAAAGATATGTACATTACAGGAGAAATATTGTTAAATGTGGAGGGCAGAAAATGGAGTTCCAACCTAAAGATTATAGGTATTTTGAGTTAGTAAGAATAACTGAAACAGAAATAATTATAAAGACTTTGAAGAAACAATTTTCTGTATTAAAATTTAAAATATGATTGTCATACTCCAGGCAAGATGAATAACAATATTTTTTTATGACAAAGATAAAGAAAAATATCTTGTGGATCTCAGCTGATATCATCTAGCTGCATGGCATGGGCAATTTTCTGAGCTGAATTTTCTTCATCTTTAAAGGAGAAAGTTTCCAGAGAGTCACTAGATCCCTGCTAGATGTGACTGTTGTATGATTTCATAAATTTTTGGAGGTTTAGGTGGTCTAAGACAGTGACGGATGATTTTAACATCTCCTTTGAGATAATCCAAGCAAAGAACGATTGCAAGTCCTCCCAAACAGGGCTTTATTGCCCCTTAATGTAATTTGCTCCAGTGCATTCACTGGGATTCCAAGAATGTTCTAAGCACACCAGATGTTCTCATCATAACATCAGGACCTCACAGCCTCTGACAGCAATACCTGTTTTTGACTTCATGTGGAGCAGACACCTCCTGATCATGATGACGTACATCAAATCCAGCATTAAGATTTTGAACACTAGAACCCTCCAACCTCCCACCAGATTTTGATGCACTTCTTGCTCTCTCTTCTCTATTCCAGAAGACTCTAGGACTAAGGAATCTTCTCTAGGAGCTCCCTCTCCAAGTCTATGCATGACCTCAGCCCCAATAATTTTTGGCTTCCAGAGCTCCTTCCTCTCAACCTAGGCACCAAGCAACTTTTCAGCATTTATTCAGCATTTAAATCAGCCCCAATGGTGAACACAGCCTTCCTTTTTGCTCATTTTCAGAGCCCAGCAATTTCATAGAATGGCAGGACGGCAGGTACAAATCATTTAGACCACTGCCATGACCAGTGATAGGTATGGGCTCCACTTGAAAATAAGGCTTATAGCCGGGCATGGTGGTGCAAGTCTGTCATCGCAGCTACTCAGGAGGCTGAGGCAGGAGAATCTCTTGAACCTAGGAGGCAGAGGTTGCAGTCAACCGAGATTGTGTTACTGCACTCCAGCCTGGGTGACAAAGTGAGACTTTGTCTCAAAATAAATAAAAATAAGGCTAATAGTTCCAGATTCTCACTTCTGTGGTTTGGCTTCTAGGTTGGAGTGAATGCTGCCTCACTTCTTTTCTCTCTGATCTCTTAAATCGACTCTAGTGGCCGAGAGAGAGAGAGAGAGAGAGAGAGAGAGAGAGAGAAAGTGTGTGTGTGTGTGTGTGTGTGTGTGTGTGTGTGTGTGTGTGTGTGTGTATAGGAACAGACATGAATTGCACCAGCCAGAATGTACCCCCTTTGCTGTCTTGCCATGCCCTGTTTTAGGTTATTCAAAATGTTATTCAGTGGGCACATTTGTAGCAATAATAAAAATGGGCAGAAGTCATCAACTCTGTGAATAGTAAACACATTTGGAAAAAGGTGGCAGACAATAACAGTGGCTGGGAAGTGTTTCAATGGAGTCTTTGCTCACATGAGCACACAGTGATGCAGCTGCCAGAACGCCCTGGCTTCTGCACTTGATTTACACAATGGTCTGGGTTGCCCTAGTTGTGACCATGCAGCTTGGCTCTGGGCTTCATAAATTCAGACCCCAGAATGCAGTTTATTTATGTTATGACTCCATCCAAAACGTTGCAAAGACGCCAACTCCCCTCATCCCATTAAAAAGGTATTTTTACCAGCCTGCAGAGTGTGGCGTTCAGAGGTAACAATATGTGCTTTGTTACTCCACAAGTTTGCTGTGAAGTGTGCTGTAATCTTTCCCAGGGGTGTGCTGTTCTCCCTTCAGACGGCTTAACGACTTGCTTGGGCCTTTCCTTATATGGAATTTTCCCTTCTGCACAACGGAATGACAGCCACTTAGAGTGTCAGCCAGCAGGGAACAGATGACAGCCAAAAATCCACTCTGCTCTTGGTCCCAGGATGTCCTATCTGACTTGAACCTTTGCTCTTTAGGCTTACTCTCTGAAAATGAATTTGGGAATGCCAACAGGTTTGGAGGAATATGAGTCACTTAGAAAAGCTAGCCAGATAACTCCATTTTAGAAAGCACAGAGGAATGTCTTCCCCACCATTCCGGGGCATAAAAGGCCCCCAAATAAATGGAAGAAATGATGCAAAATGCAAGCTCCAAATTCGGTGTTTGATCACATGCATTAATATTTCATCATGTAATTTAATTAAATCTTGAGATCAGAGCTAACAAATAAATGTATTTATCATTAATTATTATGGACCAATAATTATTAGAACCATACAGAAGTGCCCCCACACTCAGTCTAGTGTGCTAGCCCGGTAGAGAGGCATCAATGATATCTCCAGGAGGTTGAAGGGAAGATGGCATAGATCTGGTTCAGGCACTGCTGTTAAGTGTTTTAGACCTAACGTCTCAGTGAATCATCACCACAATCCTACGAGGTAGTACTATTTTTTCCTCATTTTGCAGATGAGGAAACCAAGGCACAGAGAGACTAAGAAACTTGGCCAAAGTCACTCAGCTAGTTGTGGCTTCTAGTTGGTGGCAGCCTAGAGTTCAAACACAGGCAGTCTGGCTCTGTGAGGATTTTAACAGGCACAGATGGAAAAGGGCAGTGGTGTGGCAGAAATGTCAGAAAGAACACGAGAAAGGCATGGAGTAGAGAGTGGGGACATGTCCAGTTGGACGGGCGTATGGGCAAGAGGGTAGGGAGAAAACTGCACCAGAAACACAAGCTACCACCATATTACAGAGGGCCGTGAATGCTGATGTGAATATACTCTAATAAATATTATTGCTAATAATAACAAAAGCCAATATGTTTTATAGTTTTTAAATTGTGTATAATATCTGTAATAGTCTAGCTCTGTTTTTGCAGGTGCACAAGAAGGCCACCAGCAGATGGTTTCACCAGGCTCATTTCTCTTTGCCCTTGTCTTACAAGTGGTTGATGTCAGGCCAGCCCCAAGCCACCACACTGATTTTCAGTTAAAAAGTCACTGGTATTGATTTTTTTTTAAATATAAAAGCCTTCTTAAATGGATGCTTTACTCTAGAAATGTTTTAAAAAATCTATTCTAGTCCCTTTCTAGTAATGGTTAGCAAGGTGTTGATGTTCTTGGGGTTCATGCAGCATTTGATATAAAATCATATACATTCATAAGAAGAACCAAAGAATCAAATAGTTCTTCTTGCCAGTCACTTGGAGATTACAAAGCAGCATTTCTGAGTAGAAGGCATAATCAAATATGATTTCATGAACTGTTGCCTATATGAGTTAGAGACCAAGAAATAGTGAATCAGGAAGTAAATTCTTCTCATTTCTAAAATACTGTAACTCCATATTTTTTTTTCTTTTTTTGAGACAGTCTCACTGTGTCACCCAGGCTGAAGTACAGTGGCATGATCTTGGCTCACTGCAACCTCCATATCCCAAACTCAACAGATCCTCCCACCTCAGCCTCCCAAGTAGCTGGGATTGCAGGTGCTCACCACCAGGCCTGGCTAGTTTTTTGTATTTTTGGTAGAGATCAGGGTTTGACCATGTTGCCCAGGCTAGGCTTGAACTCCTAAGCTCAAGCAATCTGCCTGCCTCGGCCTCCTAAAGTTCTGGGATTACAGGCATGAGCCACTGTGCCTGTCTGGCTGTATCTCCATAATTTTAAAGATTACAAATGGCTCTATCAACAGTTATTTTGTTGACAGTTTCAGCACAATATTTACAGTTGAAACAATTTTTATGCTGTTAGAAGCTGATGGCCATCTTCATATATATATATATATGTTTAGTTTATTCTGGGACCCTTAGTTGACTAACCACTTGGAATGAAATAGAATTGTGTTTTTTCACTTTGGCAGAGTGACCAAGCATGTAAAGGAGGAAGAGAGAATATGATCCATGGCCAACACAAATGCCCGCTATACTCTTTCTATTTGGATTTGGTGAATTGGGCTGCCCTTCTGCAGCTGAGGGCACAGGAACAGCCCAGTTTCTTATTCCCAGAAGGACATTAGGGTTTGCAGGGAATGAGGCACTACAGAAAAGGCGTGACATAAAAGGGGTCAGGGGTCTAAAAGATGGCAATCCCAGTTTCGCTTTGCTTTTATTCTACTTGGATCAAATGATGTGTGATGCTGACATCATTGTCTTGGAAACAGAATTATGTTGTTTCCTAAGTTAAATGGCAGATTGCATGTACTGTCATGTGTCCAGTCTGTCATGATGCTGACAGTTACACATCTTTGCTCTGAGAATTGGGAATTACACTTTAATGTTGGGGTGCGGTGTTGTATTGACTTGCTAGGCTTCCATAACAAAGCACCAGAGACTGGGTGGCTTAAACAACAGAACATTTTTTGCTCACAATTCTAGAGGCTGGAAGGCCGAGATCAAGGTGTTGGCAGGATTAGTTTCTTCTGAGGCCTCTCTCCTTGGCTTGTGGATGGTCGTCTCCTCCCTGGGTCTTCACCTGGTCCTCCCTCTGTGCAAGGCTATGTCTTAATCTCCTATTCTTTTTTTTTTAATCGTGCTTTAAGTTCTGGGGTACATGTGCAGATCGTGCAGGTTTGGTACATAGGTATACATGTGCCATGGTGGTGGTTTGCTGCATCCATCATCCCATCATCTACATTAGGTATTTCTTCTAATGCTATCCCTCCCAATTCCCCCACCCCCTGCTATTCCTCCCCTAGCCTCCCACCTCCCAGGCCCCGCTGTGTGATGTTCCCCTCCCTGTGTCCGTGTATTCTTATTGTTCAACACCCACTTATGAGTGAGAACATGTGGTGTTTCGTTTTCTGTTCCTGTGTCAGTTTGCTGAGAATGATGGTTTCCAGTTTCATCCGTGTCCCTGCAAAGGACATGAACTCATCCTTTTTTATGGCTGCATAGTATTCCATGGTGCATATATGCCACATTTTCTTTATCCAATCTATCATTGATGGGCATTTGGGTTGGTTCCAGGTCTTTGCTATTGTAAACAGTGCCACAATGAACATACATGTGCATGTGTTTTTATAATAGAATGATTTAAAATCCTTTGGATATATACCCAGTAATGGGATTGCTGGGTCAAATGGAATTTCTATTTCTAGATCCTTGAGGAATTGTCAAACACTGTCTTCCACAATGGTTAAACTAATTTACACTCCCACCAACAGTGTAAAAGTGTTCCTATTTCTCCACATCCTCTCCAGCATCTGTTGTCTCCTGATTTTTTAATGATCACCATTCTAACTGGCATGAGATGGTATCTCAGTATAGTTTTGATCTGCATTCTCTAATGACCAGTGATGATGAGCTTTTTTTCATATGGTTTATTGGCTGTATAAATATCTTCTTTTGAAAAGTGTCTGTTCATATCCTTCACCCACTTTTTGATGGGGTTGTTTTTTTCTTGTAAATTTGTTTAAGTTCTCTGTAGATTCTGAAAATTAGCCCTTTGTCAGATGGGTAGATTGCAAAAATGTTTCCCCATTCTGTTGGTTGTCAGTTTACTCTATTGATACTTTCTTTTGCTGTGCAGAAGCTCTTAAGTTTAGTTAGATTTCATTTGTCTATTTTGGCTTTTGTTGCCATTGCTTTTGGTGTAATCTCCTATTCTTATAAGGATACCAGTCATATTGGATTAAGGCCCACACCGATGACCTCATTGTGACTTACTTGCCTTTTTAAAGACCTTCTCTACAAATACAGTCACATTCTGAGATACTGGGGATAAGGACAGCAACAGGCGAATTTTGGGAGGACACAATTCAGCCCATGCCCAATGTGCTGTCCCTTGGGGGTCCCAAGACAACTGGGGCATCTGCCTTAAACATGAAGCAATAGGAAGAACTCTTAGATTTCTCTCTTTAGTCCCTTGGTCTGCCCATTAGTCCTTCTAGAAGGAGTCCACTTCACAGATCATGATGCCCTTCAGAAGTGCCCAGGTCTCTCACAGTATCTAGCAGGGCATCCCCAGGCTACTCCAACAGACTGTTGAAATTAATCATGTGCCCCACCATATTAGAACCACTTTCCTGGGCCTGGGCAAGGCCCTAGTGCTGGGGAATAATCACTCGACTAGCGATCAAGAGATCTTGTTCTTGTCTAGATTGCTGCTGGCTTACTCTTGGGCAAATATTTTTCTCATCTGGGGCTGATTTACTCACCTAAGAAATGTTGAGCTTTATGATTTCTAAGGTTGGCTATATATGAATTGCCCTAGTAAGTGCAAATATGTTTTCATAGGTTAGAAAAAAATCCCAAAAAGTGTTTTCTAGGAATTGAGAGTTTTAAGCACTTAACAATTCTAGAATATTATAAAGTTATAATAGTATGCAATCCTATATAAAAATTAAGGACCATTTTGCTGTTGTCTAAAATCAGATGTGTGATCTCCATCTTCTTAATTTGACAGACATTTGGTAGGAGTCAATTCCAAACAAGGCACAGTGCTGAGCACTGTGAGTAGGATGTAGGAATTCAGAGGCTAATACATTCTGTTCCCCTGCTCCCAAGGAGTTCATTGTCAACCTGCTTTCATCATTGGATGTTTAGGAGCCTTGGATAATGTCAAAGATATCTATGTTGGAGACCATGGGCTTCAATTTCTGACTGTCTTTTGGCATTTAGAGCCTAAACAGTTCTGGGCTGGTAGACGTTGCTGACATGATTTTATTGCTCCCATGAGTGAAAATTATAACCCTCCATCTGCATGAGGCAAGAGCAGTGATTTCAGTGTGGCCAATATTGAAAAATCCAGAAATTGAGATTGTAGGTAAACTTCTAGATGGTTATAATTAAGGACAGAAAGACAAGGAGTGAAAGAAACTCCATGAAACAGGAAATGCCAAGAAAAGCCTATACCTTCCCTGAGTTGAGACAAAGACTGTTGACTAGAATCTCTTGACTCTTAGTCCAGTGATTATTTTCCAGCAATATGGACTTGCTCGAGCACTGGAAAGTAGTTCCAATATGGGGCACATGGCCAATTTCAATAGCCTGTTGGAATAGCCTGGAGATGCCCTGTTATATACTGGCAGTTTTGATTACTTATTAAAGAAAGAGAAAATATATAAAATTTCAAAATTCATGTAATTCTGCAAAAGTAATATAATGTAAAGAAAAAGGGGAACAAAAGTTCTGCTATCATGTTAAAAAAAAAAATCATGCAATGCTAGGTATGATACCTGAATTAGAATGGTCAAGGGTGGCCAATCAACGGAGACAAAACTCATTTCCTTCTCATCCTCAGAGCTCTGCCCTAGGATGTGTGGTGTGGTGTGGTGTGGTGTGGTGTGTGTGTGTGTGTGTGTGTGTGTATACTATCTGGACTAGATGAAAGGGAGTGGTTGGGACTGAGGCAAATTCTGGAAAATGATTTGGTCTTTTCTAAAGGCCATGATAGCTACTTGGATCTCCAACTGTTACCATGCAGAAGTTTAAAAAATGTTGGGAATCAACTTAAGACATTCTTTTGTAAGATATAGAGTATGATCCAAACAAAAACATGCCTTGGTCACTAATTTGCAATTTCTGTTCTACAGCATCTTCTAGATCTTTATGGTTACGTTAATGATCAGAGGCAGAAAGTACAATTCAAGACAAGTCTCTTTCCCAATGAAGAAGCGCCAGATAGGACCCAGTGCAGGCATCCCACCCTCACTCCTTGCATCCCACCCTCACTCCTGCTTCTAGCCTCCTAAGCAAACTGTACAATCTACTTACGGTGTGATGCTCATGTGAGTCTTTCAAAATATACCTGAATCCAGTCAGGCAGCCCTAGATTTTCAGTCAGTTATGTTTTGTTTGCTTTCAAATGATTTTCATTCAGTATTCCACTCAGAAAATGTCCAAACTGAGTGAGAAACTGCGGTTGAGTTGGACATATGCAAGGATATCCTCAGTCTGAATCTTCCTTGAATACCCATGGGGGAAAACCCTACTTTAATAATAAATTATTCAAATGTGCATTCATTCTTGAAACATTTTAAGGATGTTTACATTAAAACCAGATGCCCACTCCACAGACAGCCCCCCGTTTCTGTTGACTTTACAGCTCTCCTGCTCACTTCCTTTTTCTCAGTAGGGTCTTTGTTTTACTCACTGGTACAAAGAATGTTTCTTTTGTTTGCTTTTCTTTGCCATCCATGCCGGCTAGCCTCTAGAGGGAACTCCCACCATGCTGTGATTTGGCTAGCATCCCCTTCATTTCACTCCTAAAAGTCATATGTGCATATAACAGTGAATCGTTTCTGAGACTTCATGTGCATGGACTTCTCCTAGCTCGTTTTTCTTCCATGTGGTTGAGTTTTGCAGCAGTTGGAGTAACAGTTAGATCATGCTCTCAAATAAAAAGGTTGAGTCAGTTCAGGAGACCCATCTTGTAGAGCAAGATGAAGCTAGGATTTCTAGGGAATTTCCAGCCCTTCAAAAATGTCATCTGAACCCAAAGCTTTTGTTTCTAAGCTGAGCTGAATCCATCACCAAGTAAAGAGCAGAAGGGAAAACTCATTTGTTCAAATGCCTGCAACTATTGGCCTGAGGGAATATGGGGAGAATAGCGATTCCCAAGAATACCCTTGTTCTTTCTTAGTGGTTAGCACTCAAAGTGTAGCAAAAACCAGAAAGGTGAGCTAAGTCTAAGAAAAAGTAAAAGTCATAAAGATAACTAAGCAAACTTTTTCTACTCACACTCTTATTTGACCCAATTGGTATTCATTTGTATTCAAAAAACATTCATTGAGCACCTACAATGTATTGCTAGGCTCTGTGCTAGGTACTGTAGTGCTTATCTCTTGGTGGAAGTAGCAGGAAAGTCCAGAAAATCTTAATATGGCAACTAATATGGAGAGAAACACATAGGATCATGGGACACTGGAGAAAGGCATTCAATGAAGACCAGTTAGAGTGAAGGTAGAATGCAAGAAGACTTCTGGGAGGAGGTGGAGCCTGAAGTGACCATAAGTAGGAATTAGCAAGCCACAGCTTCTCAAACTTTCACATATACAGAAATCTCCTGGGAGTCTTGCTATACTGATGATTTTGACTCAGGGGGTCTGGGGTGGGAGCCTGAGATCCTGCATTTCTCCATGTGAGGCCAGTGCTACTTTGAGTAGCAAGAAGCTAAATGATGACTTGACATGGGAAAAGAGAAAGAGGAATTGAAGAAAACATTTCAGGTAGAAGGAATGGTGTGTCGAAAAGCCTGGAGGTGTAGGAGCAGGTGGAATGTTTGGGAAATTGCAGATAATTCAGAATGGGAGAAGCCCAAGGGGATGAGGGGGAATGATGACCCTGAAGCTGGAAGCAGCCATCAGATTATGAAGGACCTTGAAGGTGGTGCTAAGGATTTGGGGATTTTTCCTAAGAACAAGAGGAAAGCACTAAAGAATTTTATATAAAGAAATGATAAGAACTACTTTATTTTGGGAGGATTTATGCCCATTGAGATGTGACAGATGGACTGGGGAAAATGCCATCTATAGGCAAGAGACCAGTTGCCGGGCAATCTCATTAATCCAGTTGAGAAAAAATGAGGTCCTGAATATAAAGAGTAGCAGTGAGTAGAGAGAAAAAGCAACTGGCTTTTGGAATATTACAAAGGTTGAATGACGAGGAGTACTAGCTGGTCAAGAAAAGGAGAGGCAAGTTCAAGAACTGCCTGTTTTCTGGCCTTAGATGAAGTTCACTCCTCCATTTCAATCCTGGTCATGGTGTCCTGCTTCCACAAGATAATGGCTGGTGAACCAGGATACCACTTGGAGCTTCCAAGAGAAAATACCAGAGCCAGGATTTGTACCCATGACTTCTTGATTCAAAGCCCATGTTCATTTTACCGTATTCCATGGCTTCTCGATGGCTTTCTCAAAGCCAGAGAGGAGAAATTAGAAAGTTCTCAGCCAAGTTGAGTCTTAGAGATTTTACTGCTGAGAGCTGAAGCACAGGGGAGGGATCAAGACTTTGGGGAACCAGAGTGTCTGGGGTGCTTTGTGGTTGTTTTCAAAACCATTCCAGTTCTGCTCTAATAATGGGGGAGGGGGAAAAAGAGGGTACTTCCTTCCTCAGTTTGTTATCTTCTTTTTCCAGCTTCCAAAAGCATACTCAAGGAAAGCCACTGAAAACGTGTCAAGCTGTGCCCTACTATTGGGTGACAGTTTGTGACAAAACAGGTATTTCTGCCCCCTTGGGCTTTCTGTGACTTTCTGAAGATGTTTGCATTTGATTATCTGGCTGATGCAAGCCACGTTGACAATTTCTGACCTGTTTCCACCACCTTTGAAAGTGTTTGTGGAAGTACTGTTCAGATTCATTTTGGATACTTTTCTGTATATCATGGGGAATTTGACCTATATACCTCAGAGTCATTTATTTTTATTTTATTTTATTTTTAAATATGTTTTATTACACTTTACGATCTGGAGTACACATACAGAACATGCAGGATTGTTGCATAGGTACATACATGGCAATGTCGTTTGCTGCCTCCATCCCTGTCACCTGTATCTGGCATTTCTCCCCGTGTTATCCCTCCCCAACTCACTACCCCCTGCTGTCCCTCTCCTAGTCCCCCCCAACAGACCCCAGTGTGTGATGCTCCCCTCCCTGTGTCCATGTGTTCTCATTGTTCAACACCTGCCTATGAGTGAGAACATGCAGTGTTTGCTTTTCTGTTCTTGTGTCAGTTTGCTGCGAATTCCAGATTCATCCCTGTCCCTACAAAGGACACGAGCTCATCATTTTTTATGGCTGCATAGTATTCTATGGTGTATATGTGCCACATTTTCCTTGTCCAGTCTATCATTGATGGACATTTGGGTTGGTTCCAGGTCTTTGCTATTGTGAACAATGCCGTAATGAACATACGTGTGCATGTGTCTTTATAACAGAATGATTTATAATCCTTTGGAAATATACCCAGTAATGGGATTGCTGGGTCAAATGGAATTTCTATTTCTAGGTCCTTGAGGAATCACCACACTGTCTTCCACAATGGTTGAACTAATTTACACTCCCACCAACAGTGTAAAAGTGTTTGTATTTCTCCACATCCTCTCCAGCATCTGTTGTCTCCAGATTTTAATGATTGCCATTCTAACTGGTATGAGATGGTATCTCAATGTGGTTTTGATTTGCATTTCTCTAATGACCAGTGATGATGAACATTTTTTAATATGTTTGTTGGCCTCATATATGCCTTCTTTTGAAAAGTGTCTATACATATCCTTTGCCCACTTTTGAATGGGTTTGTTTGTTTTTTTCTTGTAAATCTGTTTTAGTTCTTTGTAGATTCTGGATATTAGCCCTTTCTCAGATGGGTAGATTTCAAAAATTTTTTCTCATTATGTTGGTGGCTGGTTCACTCTAATGATTGTTTCTTTTGCTGTGCAGAAGCTCTGGAGTTTAATTAGATCCCATTTGTCTATTTTGGCTTTTGTTGCCAATGCTTGCGGTGTTTTAGTCATGAAGTCCTTGCCTATGCCTATGTCCTGAATGGTTTTGCCTAGGTTTCCTTCTAGGGTTTTTATGGTGTTAGGTCTTATGTTTAAGTCTTTAATCCAACGGGAGTTAATTTTAGTGTAAGGTGTCAGGAAGGGGTCCAGTTTCCGTTTTCTGCACATGGCTAGCCAGTTTTCCCAACACCATTTATTAAACAGGGAATTCTTTCCCCATTGTTTGTTTTTGTCAGGTTTGTCAAAGATCAGATGGTTGTAGATGTGTGGTGTTTCCTCTGAGGCTTCTGTTCTGTTTTGTTGGTCTATATCTCTGTTTTGGTACCAGTACCATGCTGTTTTGATTACTATAGCCTTGTAGCATAGTTTGAAGTCAGGTAGTGTGATGCCTCCAGCTTTGTTCTTTTTGCTTAGAATTG
>CAUYLG010014527.1:0-58751 GCA_963573385.1 Cacajao melanocephalus
CAGGAGGAGGAGGAGGAACAGGAGGAGGAGGAGGAACAGGAGGAGGAGGAGGAACAGGAGGAGGAACAGGAGGAGGAGGAGGAGGAACAGGAGGAGGAGGAGGAAAAGGAGGAGGAGGAACAGGAGGAGGAGGAGGAAGAGGAGGAGGAAGAAGAGGAAGAGGAGGAGGAGGAGGAGCCGCCACTGCCTTCCCGTGTTTCCTGTCTTTGCTCATTGGGCAGTTTTCATGGATCTCGAAATAGCTTGAGGACCAAAGGTCCTAGGAAGCAAGGGTCCCAAGAATTCACTGCAGGCTGGGGCATGGGGGATATTGGGTAATGTTTCAACACGGAGCTCAGCTGCTTCCCTCTCCCAATTGCTAGAAAACACTTTGTGGAAACACATATTTGGTGAAAACTAAAATTTCACTGAAGACAGTTCAAGTTCTGAAGACAATTTTCTTTGCTATGGCTGAAAACCACATTTTCCCAAACCAAATTACAGTGAAGGTAAGCCAAAGAAGTCCTGCTTTTGTTGAAAACTTGACTTTAGGGTATAATTTTGAAGTTTTAGAGTGTTGGGAAAATTTCTAATTACAGAACGCGGCACAGGCACAGAAGAAAATGTGTAGGAACCTGGAGTAACGGACTGGAGAAATTGAATAACCACATCCCATCCCTCCCCAAAGATGAAAGTTGCTTGTGGTCCATATGCATCTTGGCGTGTTTCATTTTCTGTGGAGGTTTTGGAGTTAATTAATTTTCAGACGGGTCATTTCATCTCTTCCCGGCTGTCAGAGTGGTTCCCCTAAAGCCAGCCAGGAAATCCTGCATGCACAGGGTCTGACAGCCGTTTACAAGGATGCCTGAGAGAAAACGCAGTCAGAGATTCCTCACAAAGCTCAGAGAGAGATCTGGATTCCGAAATGTTCTCCTCTACATTCCGAGAGGCATTCAGGGACAGGGCAGAGAATGAGAATGCAGAGGATTACTCATCCCAGCCCTGGGGCTGCTCTGCAATTATAGGGAATGTTCTGGAGGCTTTTGCTGGTTGGGAGAGAGGCTGGCTTGCAAAGCAACAAGATAATTAGGCACAATTGAATTAACTAAAGAATAAGTGTCAGCCTTGGTTGCAATCATCCTCTTGTCGTTACACACAACCTCCTAATGCCTTTTTTGTTTCATTAGATCATATTTAAACAGCACCCAGCACACCAAGAAGACAGTTAAGAAAGTGAAAACAAGGGAGGAGAAGGTAGACACCATTTGCTCCATCCGGAAAATATGGAATTGGGTGAGATCCATGCACACGCCACTCCAGTGGCATTGTCACCTTACACACGTTCACACCTGGCGATCGCCGGGGTGTGCGTGGGTGTGTGTGCATGCGCTGGTGGGAGCTTTCTTCTCTCTCTTTCAGTTTGGCCTCTCTTTGCTGGGTGTGGACAACCTGGGCAGAAGACATTTTCTGCAAGGGCGAAAGTCCAGCTCTGAGGGCATTCCCAGTGCTTTGGCTTTTCCACCAGAGACAGGGAGCGGACGCAGAGAGCGCAGGTAAAGGCTGGGGCAGCCTCGCACTCCCAGGCTGTGGGACCCGGCGTGGCTCTGCCCAGGGAGAGGGGGCCGTGTTCCCACTGGCACAAGCCACAGGTGGTGTCTGCTCACTGACCTCTGCCTCGGGGAGCTGTGCCCGCCTGAAGGGGGCACCTGTACTGATTCCCATGCAGGTGCTGTAGGTGCTGATGGTGGCTCTGGGGAAGGGAATGGGCTTCACTGATTACATTTGTTGGGTGCCTTCTTGAGGGCCTTGGTGGGCATACAGGAGCATTTTCAGAGCTATCCAATCAAAATAGGATCCCATACTATCACTTCCCTCCCTCCCTCCTCTCCTCTCTTTCCTCCCCCTCCCTCCTCTCTTCTTTCCTCCCCCTCCCTCCCTCCTTCCCTTCCTTTCTTCTCTCCTACCCTCTCTCCCTCCCTCCCCCTTTCCTCCCTTCCTATATTTTCCTTCTTTTCTTCCTTCCCTCCACACCTCTCTCCCCCTCCCTTCCCCTTTCTTCCCTCCCTTCCTTCCTTCTTTCCTTCCTTCCCTCTCTCTTTTCTTCCTTCCATTTCAGTTCTGCTCAAGGAACACATATCAAGGTCTTCTTTGTCCCAGGTAATGTGCTGAGACCTGGCCCTGTGGGTTCTGATATCAGATGGGTAATGTAGGAGGGGGTCCACAAAAATGGAGATTTCTTCAGAAGCAGGTGCAGTAGATCCAACCAACCAGAATTCTTTGGGGGTGCATGGTGGGCGAGGAGCTGGGATGAAACAAAAATTGTCCCGCTGCATCCTCCTCTGGTGAGCGTGCAGTGTTGTTGGGGATGAGCTCTGCCTCCTCTACAGAGATTAGAGCACCTTCGGTCTTAAACCTTTTCCTATGATTTAAATTTTACAAAATGCATGCATTGATGCATTGTTTGGTAGAATGAGGCCCCCCTTCGAGGTAGGGTTGCAAGATTTAGCTAAAACAAACAAGCAAGCAAATAAACAAACAGACCCCCCCGCCCCACCAGCATGCTGGTTAAATTTGAATGCCAGATAAGGGGTAATTTTTTTCATATAAGTGGGCTCCCTGCAGCATTTGGGACACACTCGCACTAAAGTCTGTGTGGTCTGACATTCAGTGTCACCCAGTGCCCCGCGCCGTAGCCCCCGCTTCCCTGTGGCTTTGCCTTCTGTGGTTTCAGTCACCCGTGGTTATCTGAGGGCTGAAAATATTAAATGAAAACATTCCACAATAAGCAGTTCATGAGGTTGACAACACACGCCATTCTGAGTTGCTTGGTGAAATCGTGCATCTCTCGCCCCATCCTGCCCTGGGTGGGAATCATCCCTTTGTCCAGCGTATTCACACTGCAGACGCCTCCCATCAGTTAATTAGTCACTTAGTAGCTGTGTCAGTGATCGGACTGAAAAAACCGTGGTATATATACATGTATGCATATGGATGTGTGTAGATGTAGACATACGTGTATATACGTAGGTGCAGGGTTCAGTACTATCCGTGGTTTCAGGCATCCGCTGGCGGTGTGGGAATGTATCTCACAGGTAAGGGGGTGCCACTGTATCTTCTCCGGCAACTTTTCTCTGAGAGGACTCAGTAGACATTCATTAAAACCAGGCAGAGATGAAGAGATACTGAGGTTTTATGCTTCCATCTTTTAACTTTTGAAAGAGGTTGAAATGAATACGATGTAAACTTTTTAATTACAAACAACGGTGCGGCTGCAGAGTTTGTGTGGCATAGTGGAAAGGGCACAGGCCATGTGGCCGACTGGACGCACATCCCACTCCTGACTCAAGGACGGACAGCTGCTGTTCATCCTGCTGGTCCTCAGGACTGGCTGCCACGTAAGTCTGGCTCTCTCTCTGGACACACAGTGGGATTGCCTTTCTCCACTTTCCTCTCCGTTAGGGAAATGGAATGAAACAGGAGAGGAAAATCATTTCTGCAAGGAGGCGTTTATTCTACTAGGCTTGCTATGCCTCATGGAACGTGAGTGGGGGCGATGCCAGGTACTTCCCAGTGGCTGCGTAAAGTGCCAGAGCCCCGCTGGCCCTGCCCAGCCTCTGCCACAGTGACCCATAGTACTCCACACGGGTGCCTGTCATCGACCTTGGCAGAAAGAGTGACTGATGCCATCTCAGAGCAGAGTGCCAGTGCACCAGAGGGAGGCATTCAGACTGGCGACTGTGCCAGACCCGGGAGTTTAAGACCAGGCTGGGCAACATGGCGAGACCTTATCTCTACCAGAAAATACAAAAATTAGCTAGGTATGGTGGCACATGCCCGTGGTCAGTCCCAGCTAGTCGAGAGATTAAGGCGGGGGTGGGGGGGTCACCTGAGCCGGGGGAGGTGGAGATCGAGGCTGCAGTGAGCCTAGATTGCGCCATTGCACTCCAGCTTGGGGACAGAGTGAAACTGTCTCAAAGAAAGAAAGAGACAGATTGTACTCACACAGCACCACTGAGCTTAACTTGATGGACACGCTTGAGTGAACCTCTTAACTTTCTGTGATGCTTGACATCCGTATCTGAAGAAACAGGGAGGATATGGCCAATCTTCTAAAATATAAGTCTTTATTCTGAAGTAGTTTAAGACTCACAAGAAGTTGAGAAAATAGCACAGAGTTCTGGTGCAGGCTGGGGCTTACGTAAAGAGAATTTAGCATAGTTCGTGGAAAAAGCAGGCTGGGTTCACCTGAGGCCTAAATTTCCTGGTAATCAATGGCTATTCCAGAAGTCACCATGGTTAAAAGTTGTTCTCAGAATGTTCGCGTGGTGTACCCGGGAGGCTAACAGCTCCAGAGTGACTGGCTGCCTGCCACGTGGCTGGAGCGTCCTGCGGCCCGCTTGTGGGGGACAGTCCTGCTTACGATGAGCCTGCTTGCTGTAGCTGCAGGCTGACATTTAAGGTTTCTCGTCTCCCGAGGAGCTGGTCCAAAGGGTTATGTAAGTCTTCTGTCTTAGACACACTCAAAAAACACATCAAAACAATACAAAATGTCTGCTGAAACTGCATGAGCGCTAAGAAGGCAGGAAGAGCGTCTCCTTCCATTTATAACCAGCCCTCCCTGGCCCAAGGCCTTTGGGTACATCCTTTGAGGAAATTTTGTCTTGTTTCAGGAGCTGCCTGGTGGCAGATCGTCCTGTGCCACATTCTGACCAAATAAGATTAGCTGATTTTTGCCCTTTCTCCTTCCCTCTCTCCCTCCCTCCCTCCTTTCCTTCTTTCCTTCCTTCCTTCCTCTCTTTCTTTGGAATCTTGCTCTGTCACCCAGGCTGGAGTGCAGTGGCACAATCTCGGCTCACTACAACTTCCACCTCCTGGGTTCAAGTGATTCTCCTGCCTCAACCTCCCAAGTAGCTGAGATTACAGGCCCCCGCCACCACATCCAGCTGATTTTTGTATTTAGTAGAGACAAGATTTCACCATGTTGGTCAGGCTGGTCTCGAACTCCTGACCTCAAATGATCCACCTGCCTTGGCCTCCCAAAGTGCTGGGGCCACAGGCGTGAGCCACAGCGCCCGGCCACCTTTTGTCCTTTCTAGAGGCACTATTGAGACAGAGCTAGTCCAGCAGGATGGTCATCCCATGAGCTCAGGGACAGAAGAGCATCAGAGAGGGAGGAAACGGTTCAGGTTTCCATGGACACTCATGGCCGAGAAGGCCCGTCTTGTCATCACGTGTTTATGCAGCATCTGGTTCATCTCTGTGTCCTCAGACTTTAAAATGAGAGGTCGCAGGCTTTTCTTTCCAAGTTTCCTTCTAATTCAAGAACTCTGTGTGTGTGGACCCTCTGACATTTGGAAAAATTTCCCCAAACCAGGTCTCTAAGTCTGTTCAAGACCTTGTCAGCCGTTGACTGCCTGTGCCACCTAAAACCTGTGCTTCCCAGCCAGTGCTGCTCCAGGGACCCCGAAGGAAGATGTGGGTGCCCTAGGTCTTTGATGATTTTATCCATCTTATCTCTCACCAGCATTGAAGTCATCTTAGTATTTAAGCTTTTTGTTATTTAAAGACAAGGCCAGACCCTTGAATAAGTGAAAAAGGAATGAAACGGGAGGGGAAAACCATTTTTCTAAGGAGCTGTTTATTTAAAGTGACAATTGAAGTCCCTTACAGATACCCGCTTACCTCTTAGCTGAGTTTCAGTGCCTGCAATGGATGAATTTCCCAGCTTTCAGCCTTGTTCTGTACTTAGACTCCTGTGGTGCGTAGACCAGTGCCTGGTTCTTGGGCTCCTTTCCATGTATTATATAATTTTTTTCTGGATACACTTATTTAATGCCATGTCTCAATGCAGAGCTTGGTCTCCGAAGCTGCCAACAGTTGTCTGTTCTGCTCTTGGATGTATTTCAAGTTGTTGAGAGCAGTGGTTTCTAAGGCTGCCTGGCTGAGGATTTTTACACAGGTAGTGGAGAGTGGAAACTCAGCCTGCGAGGAGCAGAGACAAATTATATCCGAGAATCCAGCCCTGTATTTAGTGAGATCCAGTTTGTATCTGATGAACGTGGGGCGTGATGAAAGATAATCCGGGTGCACTGTTGGGGTATTCCTGGGCGTCTTTGAATTGCGCGTGTAGATAATGCGTCTGCTGCCCTACCCCCTGCCTCCTGACAGGTCTTCATAGCAGCCTGTGTACTCAATGACATTCCCTTCCTCTTGTTTCCTCTTTCCCTCCCACATTCAATGAGCACCTACTGTATGCCAGGGTGGATGCTGGGTCTACAGATATTGGTAAGCCTTGGTTCCTGCCTTCCTAAAACATACGTTCTGGTCAGAGGCGGACAGTGAACCAATCTTCATGAATCCACGCGGTAACGGCTGAGCTACAGACGTGTGCTGACTGTTCGCTTTCCATCTTGGAGGGCTGGGAGGAGTGCAGGGGTTCTCCAGAAAGCAGAGGAGGCAAAGAGGGCCCCAGGAAAACCATGGCAGCGTGAGAGTGCATGGCGTGCTTACGGAGACAAGATCGACCTGTGTTGGGTTATGGAGAAGCGGCAGCCATCAGACTGGGGATGGGTGGGCGGGCTCGATCCTGGTGGATCTCACATGCTGAGCTAAGGTGGTTTGGACTTTATCTGGTAGGCAAGGGCGACAACTTTCCGGGTTTGTTTCTCCTTTTTTCTTTTCTAAGTATAGGAGTGAGATGTTTTGAGACACATCTTAGGAGGAACACCCTGGCATGCCGGACTGCTGAAGGGAGAGAGCGGAAGTTGGACGTTTGGTGAAGGGGTGGGTGGAGTGCTTACCAACATGAGCTGGAAGAGCTCTCCCCGCAGGAGAAGGAGCTCTGCATTTGATCCGGCCTCTGAGGAGCGTCTCAGATGAGACGTGCTCTTTGTCCCAGCGCAGGTGTCTTTAGTGGCCATTCAAATCCACTTTGGCTTGCTCTGTTCAGTGAATTTCTTTAATGTACTTCAAACACCCCTTGGGCTGCTTATGCTCACACACGTGTTCTGCTGTGGGAGAGGCAAATGAACTCTTATCTTGTTTGAGCCACTGTCGTCCTGGGGTCTCATCTGAGCAGGTGATCTCCTATCCTAATCCAGCCCTCTGGTCCCGTGTACTGCCCTGGGTGTCTCTGGAGCGTCAGTGCACTCCTGTCAACTAGGTCTCCTTGGGTTCCCCAGGTGTGCCCATTCTCTTTTCTCGACCCACCCATAGCTGGTCAAGCTTATGAGACCTGGCTCAGGAGGGCAGTTTCCGACAGTGCGACTTGGTCAGGTCACCTGCCCTCTGCAGGCCTCAGTCTTCCCATCTGTGTAATGTGGATGGCAGCACTGATGTTTCAGGCACGCATCTGAATGACATGCGTTATCAGCGCCCTGAATCCCTGTGCCACCGCTGCCAGTGAGAGCTCGTTATTATTACCATCTCACAACCAAGGAAAATAAGGCACAGGGAGGCCAAACAGGAAGAAAACAGCTGTGTCACAGTGTAGAGAGAAAAAACCAGGGTGGAAAATGGAGAAAAGACGCGTGAGATATGTGGGAAATAGCATCCCTCATATTTGTGAAACTGGAGTCTGCAAAGGAAAAGACAGAGACAGAGAGAGAGTGAGGGAGAAGCAGAATTTGAAGTTGGATCAGCTACAGTTATCAAAAATGTAGAAAACAAGCAACAGATTTAATAATTGCTATGAACCCAGCAAAATATACCTACAAAGAAGCGTACGCTGAAGCACATTATAGTAATATAGCTGAAAAAACAACTCCAAAGAGAATAACTTAAAAGGAGCTAGAAATAGAAGATGCACTCCCTTCAAAGGAGCAGCACTAACATTTAAAGCTGACATCTCAACAGAAAGGATGGAAGCTAGAAAATGATGGAATGCTATCTTCAACATAAAGAAATCACCAAAGTCTATGCCAGCGAAACCATCCTTCGAAAGAAAGATGAAATGAAGACATTTTCAAACAAATATAAACTGAGAATACTTGTGGCTGGCAAACCACACGCTAAAGGAAATACTAAAGGCTATTTTTTAGGCAGAAGGAAAATGATCCCAGATAGAAGAGCACCAATGCAGAAAGAAAGAAAAGTAACACAGCAGGTAAATGTGTGACTAAATGAAAATGTTGATTATATGGAGCAACAAAAATAAAAATGATATCCTGTGGAACTTAACATACACAGCAAATTAAGATACATGAAAATAGTAGCCAAAAGGCATCACGGAAGTAAATTAAGTCAAAGTGTTCTAAGGTCCTTGCATTGCCAGGAAGTGGTAAAAGTATTTACTTTATTAGAGTAGCTAGAAGCTTTATAAGAGTATCTGTTAAGCGAATAGTAAGAATGAACAGGCTACTAAAAGAGGACATGGGATAAAAAAAGGCACAAAATTAATCCAAAAGAAGAAAGAAATGGAGAGAAAAAGAACATAAAACAAGTGTGAACACATCAAAAACACAAAGCTCGATGGAAGGTTTCGGTGGAAAGTCACACTACTGGTGCCTAAGGGAGCTGGGACTCAAACCCGTGTAGTTTGCATGTGCTTTCGATAATCACGATTCACTTCCTTCCCAAAACATTCATAACAATAAATGACACCTCACAAAGTCAGTTTTCGAATTAAATATGGAGGTGAACATTCTTTGCAAATTATGAAATGCCACACGCATATTAATTGTGCAATTATGTAAAACTAATAGTTGTTTGTGTTCTTTATAGCCTCTGACATAGCTCTGAGCACATAATGGAAGAACTTCTGGTTGGTACAGCACCATCTCTCTCTCTCTCTCTTTTTTTTTTTTTGTTTCCCCAAAGGCTAATCCACATTTTGCATTGCTTTAAAGACTCAGACATCAGAATTTTGCTCTGACCGTGAAAGAGTAATGTGTCTGAGCTTACCCTAGCACTATTAACAAAATGAATAGTAGATAAAATACATAAAAAAACTTTTTCATACATTGGACATCAGTAAGTATAGAATTATAATCCAAGGGAATACCAGAGAGGAGGGAGTTACACAGAGAAAGACCTACAGAAATTGCCTAAGAGTTCCTTGAGTCTTTGGCTAAATATTTTTCTGCATGTGCTTGAGGTTAAGCTCCACAAGGCCAGGTTAAGAACAGGTTCTAAGAAAGGGTAATTACTAGGGAGCTGTAAGCTGACAATTTTCAGACCTCACACAGGGTTTGGAACAATGTAAA
Organism: Cacajao melanocephalus; assembly: GCA_963573385.1. Taxonomy (NCBI): domain Eukaryota; kingdom Metazoa; phylum Chordata; class Mammalia; order Primates; family Pitheciidae; genus Cacajao; species Cacajao melanocephalus. The sequence continues at coordinate 9,183 of CAUYLG010014527.1, forward strand.
GTCCCACCAGTGAGAGAAGACAGACTTCATTGGATACACAGGGCATTCAATAGAGAATAGAGTGGTCTTGCTGTAGCAGTGGGGCGACCGCAGCCTTGAGGAAAGACTGTTCTCAGCCTTCCTTAAAATGGCTTCAAAACAAGCCTCAGAAGGCTCAAGGTGATTTGCAGGTAACTTAACTGCCTGCCACTCTTTATGGGAATAAAACAAAATCCAGCATGTGCAAACGTAAAAGTCACAGTGTCTAGCATCTGATCAAAATATGCTAGACATGTCATTAAGTGGGAAAATATGACCCATAAATGGGAGAACAATTGGTCAATGGAAGCAGCCTCAGAAATGACAAAGATGATAGCATTGGCATAAAAGGCATTTAAACAGCTGTTAGAAATATGTGTAACATGCTTAAGGATGTGAAAGAAAACAATAGCATAATGGGAGAACAAGGGAAGATATAAAAAGTAAGAACCAGATGTAACTTCTAGAGGCGGAGAAAGCAATAATCTGAGATAAAATACTTACTGGGTAAACTTATAGTAGACTCCACACTGCAGGAAAAAAAAAAACCAAAACCACAGCAGAGCAGTATATGTGAATATGTAGCAATAGAAACCATCAAAACGAAGCCCATCAGAAAAAAGACTGAAAGAAAACAGAATGTCAGTGACCCCTGGGAAAACACCAGCTGGTCTAACAAACATGTAATTAAAATCACAGAAGAAGAAGAGTAGGGAACAGAAAAAATATTTGAGGTAATAATGGCTAAAAAAATTGTCTAATGAAAACCATAAACCCATAGATCCAAGAATCTTTATAAAACTCAAGCAGGACACCCCTACACACCCACACACCCCGGACACATCATAATCAAATTGCTAAAAATCAGTATAAAGAAAACATCTTTAAAGCAGCTAAAGACACTTTACATACAAAGGAACACGATAACAATACTGCAGAATTCTTATGCAAATTAGAGACAATGACACGATATCTTTAAAGTACTGAAAGAAAAAAACAAAAACTGTAAATCTGGAATTTATACCCAACAAAAACATATATATATATATATGTTTTGAGTATATATACTTTGAGTATATATATATATGTCCAAATAATATATATATAATATATATATTATATACCAAATATATATATATATTATTTGGATATATATGTATGTGTGTGTGTGTATATATATATACACATACACTCAAAACATATCAAAAGTAACATTGAAACCTGTACTTGTATAAAAAAAAAAACCTGTGTAGAGTGTTGTGAGCAGACCTGTATAAGAAATGTTAAAAGGGCTGGATGTAGTGGCTTACACCTATCATCCCAGCACTTTGGGAAGCCAAGGCAGGAGGATCATCTGAGGCCAAGAGTGCGAGACCAGGATGAGCAACAGAGTGAGAATTCATCTCTAGAACAATAAAAATAAGAAATTAGCCAGGTGTGGTGGCTCACATCTGTAGTTCTAGTTACTCAAGGGGCCAAGGTGGGAGGATCATTTGAGCTCAGGAGTCTGAGGCTGCAGTGAACTTTGATTGTGCCACTGCACTCCAATCTGGGCATAAGAGTGAGACACCATCTATATATTTAAAAAGAAAAAAAGAAAAAAGTAAAATTATAAAATATAAATGTTTAAAGAAGTTCTTCTAGCCAAAAAAAAATATGGTACTAGATGGAAACTTGGGTCTATACAAAGTAATGAAAAAGTATGGAAATGTTAAATATGTGAGAAGACATAATTTTTAGTTTTAAAATTTCTTTATAGATAATTGTCTAAAACAATGAATTGTGGAGCTTATTACCTATGTTGGAATAAAATTTATGATAGCAAAACACAAAGGACAAGAGAGTGGGAGATAAAAATATAGCGTCGTCCCTCAGTATACAGGGGGAATTGGCCCCAGAATCCCTGAATACACCAAAATCCACACACACTCAAGTCCCATAGTTGGCCTACCCCGTGAATGCTGTGTTTTCCATCTGAGTTTGGTTGAAAAATATCTGCCTGTAAGTGGATCCACGCAGTTCAAACCCACGTTGTTCAAGGATCAGCTATACTGTCACAGGGTTCTTAAGTTATATGTCACATGGTAAAATGTTCTTTAAAGGCTATTGTGTTAAGATAAATTGCATATTGCAGATCATAGAGCACCCCTCCAAAATAATAAAACAAAGAGGTGTAGTTCGTAAGTCAATAACAGATAAAATGGAATGCTAAAATACAGTGAATCAAGATAGAAGAAAAAGAACAAAGAACGAATTTGATATATAGAACCTACATAGCAAGAAAGTAATGTAATTGATATGTACATTAAATAGAAATAGTTCAAATGCTCTAATTAAAAGGCAGATATTATCAGACTGAGTTTTTTAACAAAGTTACCTATGTATGTTCTGTTCATAACAAACCTATGTTAGATATAAAGACACAGTGTTCAAAATAAAAGAATGTAAAAAAGTATACCATGCAAATAATCATAAGAAAGCTGGCATGACTATGGTTAGTAGCATTCAAAGTAGACAGCAGAACAAGGAAGATTACCAGGCATACAGAAAGATTTTTTATAATGATAATGGTGTTAATTTAGAATTCATAATGATCTCAAATGTGTGCACACCTAATAACAGAGCTTCAAAAGGAAGGAAGCAAGACCTAAAAATATTGGGAAGAAAAATAGAAAAATCCGTAACTATACTTGGAGATTTCAACATTCCTCTTTCAGGAACTGATAGAAAGTATATAGAAAAGTCATAAGGGTAGGCAAGACTTGAACAACACACTAAACCAACTTGACCTAATTGACAGTTATGGAAAACTCTGTACAAAAACTGTAGAACACATTCCTTTGAGGTACACATAGAACAGTCACCAAGATAGATTGCTGGGCCATAAAGCAAACCTTATTAAATAATGAAGGAAAGAAAACATGCAGGATACATTTTCTACCAAAATGGAATTAAAATAGAAATCGACACAGAAATAAATTTGCAAAACCTCTAAATGCCGGAAGTTTAAACACAACCTACACTTCTAACAACCTATGGGACAAAAAAGAAATCACAGAGCAATTAAAAATATTTGAATGTAGTGAAAATCTAAACACAATATTTTATAATGTGTAAAATGCAGCTAAAGCATTGATTGGGGAAAATTGATCACTTTAAATGTTTATGGTAGAACAGAATAAAGATCCTAAATCAATTACCACTTTAGGCTAGAGGGAAAAAGAGCAAATTTAAGCCAAAGTAATTAAGGAGAAGAAAGTAATAAAGGTAGAAGGAGAAATAAATGAAATAGAAATCAGAAAAACAGTAATGAAAATCAGTACAACTAAAACCTGATTCTTTAAAAAGATCAATACAATTGATAAGCTGTTAGCTAGGGTGATAAGAAGAGAGAAGGCATGAATTACTAATACTAATATTGAGACTGAAAGAAGGGGATATCACTAAACATTTTACAGCCATTAAAAGGACCATAAGGCAATACAGTACATAAATTCAGGCCGTAAGTTCTTCAACCTACATGACACGCACGTGTTTCCTAAAAGATGCAAACAAGTGATGAAATAATTGGTATAACAAACCCCTATGACACATGCTTACCTATGTACCAAACGTGCACATCCTGCAAATGTACCCCTGAACTTAAAAGAAAAAAAAGATGCAAATGATCAAAACTGATTTAAGAAGAAACAAAACAACTGAATAACTCTATATTCATTATTGAAATTGAATTTATGATAACGCGCTTTCCCACAAATTACAATGCAGATTGCCTGATGGGTAAATTATAGCAAATATTTAAGTAATAATTAATAGCAATCCTACATAAAGTCTTTGAGAAAAATACAGTAGGATGGAAATATTTTCTAACTCATTTTAAATAAAGTAGAATGGAAAGATTTTCTAACTCAGTACAAGTTCAGTACCAAGCTCAGATGATGTCTTTATTGGAAAATAAAACTAAAGACCAATAACTCTCATGAACTTAAAAGTAAAAAATCCTTAACAAAATATTATCAAATTAAATCTGGCTATATATCAAAAGAATAATGCATTATGATCAAGTGGGACTATCCCAGAAATGTAAGGCTGGTTTAACATTACAAAAAAATTAATATAATTCATTATTCACAGACCAAAAGGAAAAAACCATATGATTATCTCAACAGTTTCAGAAAAGGTATTTGATAAAATCTAATACTCTTTCATGATAAAAGCTCATAGTAAACTGAAACAGAGGAGAATTTTCTCAATTTGATTAAGAGCATCTCTGAAAATCCTATGGCTACCATGGTAAGACTGAATATTTTCCTCTTCAAATGAGAATCAAGGCAAAGAGATCCACTCTCACCACTTCTATTCAACATTTTATTGGAAGTCAGAGCCAGTTTAGTAAGGTAATTAGAAGAAACACAAAGCATGCAGATTGAAAAAGATGAAATAAAATCCTCTTTATTCACAGATTACTGAGGAAAATCCTAAGGAACCTAATTTAAATGGTTACTAGAACTAATAAGTGAGTTTAGTAGCATTTTAGGAAATGTACATTTCTGTAGGCTGGTAAGTAAGTTACAGTAGATAAGAAAAACTTGGAATAATTAAGCATAAACTTACCAAAATATTCAAGGTCACTAAAAACAATACACTTCTGAGTGAAACTAATGGAGACATAATTAAAGATACACCATGTTTATGGATTGAAAGATTCAATAATGTTACGATGTTCATTATCATCAAGTTAATTTATAAATTCTGTGCAATTACAATAAAGCCCCCAATTTAATTGCTTTTTAGTAGAAAGAAATAAACTCATTCTAAAAGTTAATACAGGGATGCAAAGGATGTAGAATAGTCAAAGCGATTTTGAATAAGTATAGCAGTGTTGGAGGATTCAGACTATCTGATTTCAAGACTTACTATAAAGCGTCTATAGCAAGATAATGTAGATTTCTGTAATCAAGATAATGTAGTGTTTGGCTGGCCATATGCGGAAAACTGAAACTGGACTGCTTCCTTATACCATATACATTCACTATTGAAATTGAATTTGTAATAACACATTTTCCCATAAAACCTTATACAAAAATTAACTCAAGATGGATTAAAGACTTAAATGTGACTGAGTGTGGTGGCTCACACCTGTAATCCCAACACTTTGGGAGGCCAAGGCAGGCAAATCACCTGATGTCAGGAGTTCAAGACCAGCCTGGCCAACATGGTGAAACGCTGGCTCTACAAAAGTACAAAAAAATTAGCCAGGCATGATGGTAGGTGCCTGTAATCCCAGCTACCTGGAAGGCTGAGGCAGGAGAATAGCTTGAACCTGGGAGGTGGAGGTTGCAGTGAGTGGAGATCGCACTGCTGCACTGCAGCCTGGGTGACAGACTGAGACTCCATCTCAAAAAAAAAAAAAAAAAAAAAAAAGACTTAAATGCAAAACCATAAAAGCACTAGAAAATACCATTCAGGACACAGGCATGGACAAAGACTTCATGATGAGAACACCAAAAGTAATTGCAACAAAAGCCAAAATTGACAAATGGGATCTAATTAAACTAAAGAGCTTCTGCACAGCAAAAGCAACTAGCATCAGAGTGAACAGGCAACCTACAGAATGGGAGAAACTTTTTGCAATCTACCCGTCTGACAAAGGTCTAATATCCAGAATGTACAAGGAAGTTGAACAAATTTACAAGAAAAAAACAACCATATCAAAAAGTGGGCAAAGGATATGAACAGACACTTCTCAAAAGAAGACATTTATGTGGCCAACAAACACATGAAAAAAAGCTCAACATCACTGATTATCAGAGAAATGCAAATCAAAACCACGATGAGATACCATCTCACTCCAGTCAGAATGGTGATTATTAAAAAGCCAAGAAACAACAATATATGCTGGTGAGGCTGTGGAGAAATAGGAACACTTTTACACTGTTGGTGGGAGTGCAAATTAGTTCAACCATGGTTGGAAGACAGTGTGGCTATTCCTCAAGGATCTGTAACCAGAAATATCATTTGACCCAGCAATCCCATTACTGGGTATAAATCCAAAGGAATATAAATCATTCTACTATAAAGACACATGCACACGTACATTTATTGCAGCACTATTTACAATAGCAAAGACATGGAACCAACTTAAATACCCAGTCAATGATATACTGAATTAAAAAATGTCTACACATACAGCATGGAATAGTATGCAGCCATAAAAAAAGAATGAGATCATGTCCTTTGCAGGGACATGGATGAAGCTGGAAGCTGTCATGTGCAGCAAACTACAGGAACAAAAAAACAAGCACCACATGTTATCACTCATAAGTGGGACTGAATAATGAGAACACATGGACACAGGGAGGGGAACATCACACGCTGGAGCCTGTTGTGGGGTGGAGGGCAAGGGGTGGGAGAGCATTAAAGACAAATATCGAACGCACGCAGGGTGTAAAACCTAGATGATGGGTTAAGCGCAGCAAACCACCATGGCACATGTATACCTATGTAACAAAACTGCACATTCTGCATGTGTATCCCAGAACTAAAAGTAAAATAAAATTAAAGTTAAAAAAAAAAGGTAATGTAGTGTTGGCATAAGGTTAGACATATAGATAAATGGAACAGAATAAAGGGGTCTAGAAATAGACCAGGCATATATGGTCGATTGAGTTTTAATAAAAGTAGTAAGTTTCAACAGAGACTTAAGGTGCAACAGCTGTTGCTGAAACAACTGTATATCCATATGGAAAATGTAAAACTTGACCCTCGTCTCATGACATACTAAAAAAAGCTAACTTCAAGTAAGGTATAGACCTATACCTAAAATTTGAAAGAATAAAATTTATGGAAGAAAACATTGGAAAAGTCTTGTGACCTTGATTTCTTAGATAAGATGCAGATACACAAATCCTAAAATTTAGAAAACTAATTTGAAATTAATCAAAATCATAAACTTCCTCTTCAGAATATACTATTAAGAATGAAAGAAAACGTTCATCATACATAACTTATAAAATATTGTACCTAGAATACATAAAGAATTCTTAAAACTCAGAAGTATGAAGTAAAAAATCTCATTAATATTAGAAAAACTTTTCTGGAGACTTAAAATAGGCTTACATTACACTGTACCCCACAAATATGTATAATTATTATGTCAATTATACATTTTAAAATTAATTTAAAAATGCATTTTCTAAAAGAATTATACCTTTAAGCCCAAAGTGGCTAAAAGTATTTCTTTTGATGTTTCTGCTTCCACACAAGATACAGTCCCAGGGGCCCTATTTACTCTCCTGCCCAAAAGAATGCAAAAATAAGTAAAAACCAGACAAAGATATGAAACAACTGTTCTTAAGTCTCTGGCTATCAGGCAACAAAGGATATAGGTTCCGAAGAAATGGAAAATGATTGAGTGAGCCCTAGGATTCCCCCAGCTTACTTACTGCTTTGACAAAGTTTCCGGGCTGCGGCACAAGGAAGGGGGACCCAGATGGAGGCTGGCTGGCTTGCTAAGTTGAGGACAAGGAGCTGAGAGTCTGGAGAAACCAAGGCACCTGGAATTTGCAGTGCAGAACAGTGGGGAGGAGGTAAGTACACAGGATGAACTCCAGAGAACTGCAAGAGTTCCTTCTGTAGTATTCAGCAGAACACTGATGCATGGGAGGAAATTACCTGAAGTTGGGGGGAAAAATACCCAAAAGGCACACATACAGGGCCAGGAATAATGCCTGCTTCCACCAGCCAGACTGGAAAAACTCATAACTCATGGGCCACTGGTAGAATTCTCAGAAAAGTCTTGCTTCAGTAGTGGGGAATAATTAGACTTAGCCTGAGCACTGTTCCAGACCCACCTAATAAATCATAAAAACAAGACCTGAAAGGATCGACTGTTTCTAAGTAACTTAATGTCAACCTCAAGTTATGCCAAGAAAGCTTAAGGATATTTATAGAAATAAATAAAAATACTTCTGCACCCAACAAGGTAAAATTCACAATGTCTGGCATCTGATCACAGATTACCGGACATGCAAAGAAGTGGGAAAATATGACCCATCATGAGGAGAGTAAACAATCGATCAAAATTGACCAAGAACAGGCAAAGTTGTTAGATTTAGCAGACAAGGGTATTAAAATGGTTATTATAACTATATTCCATATGTCAACAAGGTTAAGTAGAGACATGGAAGATATATAATATATATAGACATGAAGACTACAATGTGTGAGATGAAAAATACAATGGGTTGGATTAACAGAAGATCAGACATTACAGAAGGAAAGATTAAGGAACTTGAAGACATCGCAATGGAAACTAACATGCAGAGATGAAAAGAATTTAAAAACAACCCCAGAACATCAGTGATTTGTGGAAAAACTTCAAGTGGCCTAATATAAGTCTAACTGGAAGCCTCAAAAATGGGGGGTGTAGGGGAGACAGCAAAGACATTTCAAGAAATAACCCCAGATTTTTCAGTTTCTGTGAAAACTCAACTTACAGATCCAGGAATCTCAATGAACCACAAGGAAAAGAAATATAATAGAAAAATACATTAATAATTAATCAATCATTATTAAGTTGGTCAAAACCAATAAAAAAGTGTTATAAGGGGTAAAGAAGAAAAGATGCAGAAGTGTGGAGGAACAAAGATAAGGATGACAGCAGGTTTATCATAGGAAATGATGTAAGTGAGAACAGAGGAGCAACATCTTCAAAGTACTGAAAAGAAACGCTCTCCGCCCAGCATTTTACACCCAGAGATTTTCAAATTTTTCAAATGTGAAGGGGCAATAAAGTTGATTTCAGACATAGGAAAATCCAAAATAATTTATTATTAGTGACTGACACTACAGGAAATATTAAAGAAAGTCCTTTAGGCAAAATGAAAATGATATCAGAGGGAAATGTGGATCAACCCAAAGGAATGAAGAAGATCAAAAATGGTAACTACATGGGTAAATTCAGAAGACAGTTTTTTATTATTTCAATCTCTTTAAAGATAGCTAGCTGTTTGAACAAAAATTACAACAATGAAGTTTGGGGTTTATGAGATAAGTGTAGATTGAATGTATTCTATACCGTCAAGATTGAGTTGGGAGAAATAGAAGTAAAGTTCTTACATGTGAAATGGTATTATTTGAAGATGATAATATAATAGGTGAAGATGTATGCTATAGACCCTCACACAACCATTAAAATACAAAACAAAGACATGTAGCTAATAAACCAACAATTAGGATAATATGAAATTCTTTGTATGAATCTGTAAAGACAGATCTAATGTATAACAGCAAATCTTATATACAATTTTTACATGGGGTTATCATTGCAAGGGGAAGAAACAGTTGGCTAAAAATGGGTCCATGGGAACTTTTTGGAATGATGGAAATATTCTGTACCTGGTTACTCAAGTGTATTCAATCATCTGGAGACTTGAAATGAATCCATTTTTTTGTATAAAAATGATACCTTTAATCCTCAAAGTGGATTAAAAATACTTCTTTGTCATCAGTGTCAACATCACCACCAGCACTATCAACAGTAACCACAACACTAATAGTAGTGTACTTAATACTCATTATATGCCAGGAACTAAGCAAGCTGCTTTGTTTATGTGTGCTAAATCATTTAGTTGTTATGTCATAATCATATAAGTTAGTGTCTTTGTGATGCTGTAACAGCATAGCTGATAATGGGTAATTTATAAGCGACAGAAATTGATTTCTCACAGTTCTGGAGGCTGGGAAGTCCAAGATCAAGGTTCCAGCAACTGGTGAGGGCTGCTGTTTCCAAGATGGCACCTTGAATGCTAAGTCCTCTGGAGGAGAGGAATGCTGTGTCAAGCCCTTTCATAGTAACATTAATCCATTCGTGAGAACTCTGCCCAAACACCTGTCAAAAGGCCTCACCTCCACCACTGTACTCCAGCCTGGGCGACAGAGCAAGACTGCATCTATTAGAAACAAACAAACAGAAAAACAGCCTCACCTTCTGACACTGTTACGCTGGGAATTCAGTTTCCAGCAGATAATTCTGTGAGATACATTAAGACCATAGCAGTCAGGTACTTTTATTAGCTCTAATGTATTGATGAGAAAACTCAGGCTTAGTGAATTTCAAGGTGCGGATTTAATTTCTGGCAGTACAACTCAAGAGGCCGGTAGATTAACTGCCGTGCCCTTCCTTTTCCATAGGAATAACAGCTGTATTTCTCCCTGGAAACGAATCATAGAGCTCAAACCACTGCATAAATGCAAATTGCTGATTATTGTTGCAAATTCACTTCCCCCAGCTGTACTGTTTCCTAAAGTGCGCGTCACCCAGTCTTGAGAGAGCTCATTGGGTTGTATTTAGCTCAGGATAGTCTCTGATCTGAAGAGTTGTGAAAAATGAAAGAAACAGAGCAGGTCACAAATGATTGTAATGAAATCATTGCAGTTCTGATAGGATATAGCTGTTGTGGTCATAGGCTATGAAAAGAAAGGCAGAGCGTGTTGTCTTTAAAGTGAGGGGTAGGAACTGTGTTGTATTTAAGTCAAAAAGTACTTAATGACTATATGTACAAGAAGATCTCAGTTAGGTAGGAAAATGTACCTATAAACACAGACATTAATACATGGGTACATGCACGTAGAAAAAAAGATGAGAAGGAAACGCACCCAGCTGATACAACCATTGTTTTCATAGGTTGGGATTCCATATGGTTTATACTTCTTTCCTGTTACTTATCTGTATTTTTCATGTTTTCTAGAGTAAGCATATGTTACTTGTATACTCAGCAAAGAGTTGATTTTTAAGGAAATAAAAAGTGCTTTCAACATGAGGAAATTAAGTGCTATGGATACTGAATTCCAGTCCTAGAAGTAGGGGCTTAAGTAAAGTGAAGATGTGCTCCAAGCACAGGGGTGTGGCGTGGTCTGAGACAGTCTTTCCAGAGTTTGTGCTGGACCCTCACAGACACTGAGCCTGCCCATTAAACGCTTCTGCTGGGCTCTGGGAGATGTGCTCCTGTTTATGGCTGCTGATGTTCACAGTGTCCTTCTGAAAGGACTCTTCAGGAGTTTGTGGCTTACTATTTAGAAAAACGTAGAGTTTCCCTTCCAAAATCAAAAGGCTGGGTTACATACAGCTTTGCACTTTTTACCCATCATTGCGAGTGAGAAGTCTCAGATGCCAGGTCTGGAAACACGTTCCAGGGGCCTGAGCCACAATCATTTTTATTTTCGCTGCTCCTGTTCCTCTTTTACTTCCGCTGGTTTGGGCTGCTATCACTAATGTGCAGAGTGCCTGGCGCTGACGTCATTTCATCTTTCTTTCCAGTGCACAGCCCTTTCTCGTTAGGGAGCTCATGAAGGATTGGGAGAAGGTGTTGGAGGGGAGAATGCAGTGCAGGAGGTGAGACAGGACTCCTGGCCTTTGTCCCCAGCTCTCTCTTACGACCTCCGTGGTCTTGAACAATGACTTAACTTCTCTGTGCTTTGAATACGTGAATCATACAAAAGATTATGTTTGACATATACTGAGACGGTAAAGCAGAGTGAGAAACAACCTATGAACCAACAACTTGCACCCATTTGCTCCCTGCCTCTCCCAGAGATAATCACTACTGTATATCAATTTCTCATTTACCCTTACTGCAAAAAAATATATCACTCTTGTTTTTATGCCTGTTGTCATATGGGGATGTTTGTCCCCTCCAAACCTCATGTTGAAGTTTCATTCCCAATGTTGGAGGTGAGACCTAATGGGAAGTCTTCGGGTCATAGGGACAGAGCCCCCATGAATTGGCTCGACACTGCCACACAGTAATGAGTGGACTCTCACTTGACTCATTCTCACGATATTTGGTTGTTAAAGAGCCTGGCTCCTGCCGCTTTCTCGCTTCCTGTCTTACCGTGTGATCTCTGCACACACCGGCTCCCCTCTGGCTTCTGCTGTGAATGGAAGTGGCCCGAGGCTCTCACAGGGTGCCCAGTCTTTCAGCCAGCAGAGTCGTGAGCCAAATAAACCTCTTTTCTTTTAAAATTACTCAGCTTTAGGTATTCCTTTATAGCAACGCTAAGCAGACCGAAGCAATGCCTAAGTATATATTGTTTAGTTTTGCTTGCTTTTGAATTCTGTAAAGATCTTACATTGCTTCATGTAGCTGTAGTTTATTTATATTTGTTGTCACATAATATTCCATTGTGAGGGGTGTTTGGGTTAGTTTCTCTTATAGGTATATACCTAGGAGTGGGGTTGTTAGGTCATTAAGTATGCAAGTGTTCAACTTTACAAAATAACGCCAAATTGGTTTCCAAAGTATCTGTATCAACTCATACTCCTACTAGCAATGTCTAAGAGTATCTGTTGGGCCAGGTGTGGTGGCTCGTACTTGTAATCCCAGCACTTTGGGAGGCTGAGGCAGGAGGATTGTTTGAACCCAGGAGGTTGAGGCCACAATAAGCCATGACTTTGTCACTGCACTCCAGCCTGGACAGCAGAGAAAGACCCTGTCTCAAAAAAAAAGTGTGTGTTTAATGACATCTTCTCCAACACCTAATTTAGTCAGACTTCTTAATTTTAAGAAAGTACAAAATGATTGCTTATTATGACCTTAATTCATATTTTTTCTGATTACTGATGATATTGAGCCCCTTTTTATAAATGTATTGGCACTTTTGCTTTTTCTGTAAAATGACTTGTGCTTTGCTCATTTTTGATATAATTTTTTTCTTATTGGTTTGAAGGAGTTCCTTATATGCTTCAGATGCTAGTTCTTTGTATGTGTTTCCAGGGTTAAATCCCAGTGTGTGGCCTTTCTTTCCATTGTTTTATGGTGGCTTTTAATGAACATAAATTGCCTATTATAATTATTTAAAGTTTGTTAATTTTGGGGGTTTTTTGGAGATAGGGTCTCATTCTATTGTCCAGGATGGAGTGCAGTGGCATGATCACAAAACACTGCAGCTTTGACGTCCTGGCTTCAGTGCTTCTCCCACCTCGGCCTCCCAAGTATCTAGGGCCTCAGATGTGTGCCAACACACCACATTAATTCTTTAAAAAAAATTTTGTAGAGATGGGCCCTTACTTTGTGGCTCAGACTGTCTCAAACTCCTGGCATCAAGCAGTCCTCCTGCGCTAGCCTCCCAAAGTGCCGGGATTACAGGTATGAGTCACCATACCAGGCCTAATTTTTTATTTTCTGTTTAATATTTTTTGTGTCTTAAGAAATCTTTCCTTACATTAAGGTAAAAATATATTGCCTTATATATTTTTGTAAGTTTTTCTTTTTTTGTACTGAGGTCTTTTAATACATCTAGAAGTGATTTTTGTTTATGGCTTGAAATAGAAATCTAATTTCATTTCCCCTTAAATGGATAGCTGTTTGTTCCGGCTCCATTAACAAATGGCACAGGAGGCATAGTTCTTTCCTCCTCACTAATCTGCAAAGCAACCTCTGTCATATACCAAAGCTCCGTATTTTGTTGCTCTTTTTCTAGTGCCTCTATTCTGTTCCAGTGGTCATTTTGTCTGTCTCCGTACCAATGTCACACTGTCTTATTTGCTCTTTATGAATAAACCTTTATATTAGGACAAACTCTAACTTGCTCTTCAAGAGTACCTTATCCATTCTTAACCATTTTCTTATCCATATACATTTTAGAATCAGCTTGTAAATGTCCACAAAGTAACCCAGTTGAAATTGTCATTGGATCATAATCCCCTTTTGGGGGAAGACTGATATCTTCACGATATCGAATGTTCATATTTATAAACATGGGCTATCTCTTCATTTACTTAAATATTTTTTAATGTATTTCAATAGAGTTCAATAAGGCTAGAGTTCAACAGAGTTTAAAGCATAAAGATTTTACCCATTTTTAGTTAGAATCATTTCTGGATACCTTTTGGGTTTGACTGCTGTTATAAAGTGCTTTTATAGCCACTTATTATTGACTTCAAGTGTTTGCTGATGGTGTACAGAAATGCAGTTTATATTTGTATACAGCCGACACTTTGTTAAACTAATTAGTCTAGTGATACTTTATAGGGATTCTATGTAAACAGTTGCTTCATTTTCTTTAATATAATAATAATAATTCACCTGCTTATGAGTTATGAAAAAGTTAATACATGTAAATTTCTGTTAAATGTAAGCTATATATCATTGCTACTGTTACTATTTTTAAAGTAATGGCTTTATTGTTTTTATAAAAGTTTTGCATGAATGTTAAAAAAACTAAAGCAAAACAGAGAAGTACTAAGAGAAAAACCAACAAATTGCTCATTACCCAGAAACGGAGTTAGTGTTTGATGAACACTATGCCAAATTTCTGTGACTAGATAGAAAAATAGATTAATACACACACACACACACACACACACACGGTAAAATTTTAAATAATATATATACGAGGTAAAATCATTTTTAAATAGCATTATATTTTGCATGATTAAAAGCATTAAAATTTAGTTGAGTTTAAAGAAGGAAAATTCTGATGAAATAGCTGACTTTAATTTCCTTACTACAAGAGATATTAGTCTGTAAAGATCATGCTGAGGTTAAGGAAAAAGATTTTAGAAACTGTTAAGCAGTTGAGTCAGTAGGTTGTTTTTCTCATTATGCTTTAATTTTTTTTTTCTTTTTTTTGAGATGGAGTTTCACTCTTGTTGCCCAGGCTGGAGTGCAATGGCGTGATCTTGGCTCACCACAACCTCTGCCTCCCGGGTTCAAGCAATTCTGCCTCAGCTTCCCGAATAGCTGGGATTATCGGCATGCGCCACCACGCCCGGCTAATATTTTGTATTTTTAGTAGAGACAGGGTTTCTCCATATTGGTCAGGCTTGTCTACGAACTCCCAACCTCAGGTGATCCACCTGCCTCAGCCTCCCAAAGTGCTGGGATTATAGGCGTGAGCCACCACGCCCGGTCTCATTATGCTTTAATTTTTTGCAGTATGTCTCAAGTCCTGACTGTAGAAGATGAAGTGAGTGGCTTTCTTACACTACTCCATTCCTCCTTTATCAATCTACCTATTTTTGTTGCATATATTATTTTGCTTTGCTATGTGTGCAGGCTTGGATTCTTCAATAATAAAGGGAAGTGCAAAGGTTATCAGGGAATAACACTTGTGAAAGAAAAGGGCAGGGAAAGCAGTCAGCCTCTGCTGCAGCTGAGGAAACTCTGCCAGTCCAGTGAGAAGCTCCAGAGCAAATGCTGCCCCTCAGAGGAGACCCACATTGGGTGGAACAGGCCAGGCCTCTGCATCGCTGCCTTGCTCAGTCACTGGCTGGGGGCTGCCCCAAGAAGGGCATGACTTTGGCTCAGAAACTGAGAGTTAACAGCCGGAGGCTGTTTCCTGACCCTTCATGGCTGGATCCTGAAGCCGGGATCCCCCTTTAGGTCCTGAAGGGAGGTCTGAGAGAAGCACCTCCCTGTCTGCTGCACCAGAGTTTATAGTGTTTACCACCAGCAAAGCATAATTCTCCACTGTATCATCTCTGCCGTAGTTACAAGCATCTGCATTGCCCACTGACTCCTCGTTACCATGGCTCGCCTGTACTAGAGTTTTTAAAATTGTACTCATCTTTGGCTTAGCTGGATTTTTGGTTCAATGTTCCCTTTGAGAAGGATTCATAGGTTCTATATCACTGGATTCTTTAATGTTTGAGAACGTTTGCCTTTTGTTTTCTTCCTGGAGGGGAATTTGGCCAAGTAAGAAATGGCTCTGTTGTCTTCTCTCACTGAATGATTCTGTGATGTCTGAGATTAACAGATTTGTTTCTACCTTGTAAGTAATTTGCTTTCTTTCTAGTTGCATGCTTAAATAATGAACTCTTTAACATTGATTGATGCTCAGTAATGACCAGGGTGTATCTCAAGCCTCCCTAGTATATGAATAATCTTTCAATTGGTCTATCCACTTTTTCCTTCACGTCAGGAAAAAATGTCTTGTATTATCTCTTGGAATAATGTCTTCTGTTCCATTAAGTGAGTTGTCTGCCTTAGGGACGTTTGTTTTCCTTCTGTTTGAATGCTCTGCCCGTCCTCCGTACTATGATCTTCTCTTTACTCCCGTGTCTTCATTTTTTTTCCTTCTGCATTTTCTGTGATGAACTCAGATCATAACTCTGTGTCCTTAATTTGGTTTTCAAGTGTCAGATCTTTTCTAGATTATAATTCATTTATTCAATTTATAAATTGGCTCTAAGTTTGATTCCTGAACTGGTCAGTATCATTCTTTTATTTTGTACTTGTACCTTTTGGTTTTCGTGTAATTGTATTCATATATATACATATGTAGTATACATATATACAACCATTTGCATATATACTATATGTAGATATAGATATGTACAAACATATGCATACATAGCTATGCATTTAATTTATCTATCTAATCTATCTGTCTGTATATATAATTTACCTGTCTTATCTATCTGCCTATCTAATAGCTATCTATCTAGCTATCTATCATCTATCTGTGTATTATCTATCTATCTCTCTATCTATCATCTATCTGTCTATCTATCTATTATCTAGCTATCTATCATCTATCTATCCATCCATCCATCTAGCCATTCATCCTTTGGTATGCAGCATTCACAGGGAATCTGATCCTGTGTTTTCTCCCAGACCTTATTCTTCAATGATTTCTCTCATTTGCTCCCTCTCTCCTCTCTTCCCATCCTTTCTCAGGCAGTACATTTGCATTTATTGCCTTGCTGTTTTTCATTCTTTTCATGATATATGGCAGAGGCAGCTCCATCTAGCCTTCCTGTTTGTGTGATGCCTTCTGTGATACATTTCCCCATCTGACCGGGGGCTAGTTTGTCATTGTCTCTTTGGGGTGTACTTTGAAGACTGCTCTCAATTCGCTATCCTGTTGCCTAGGTTTGCGGGAAGTGAGGGGTAGCAGAGGTGGTTGCTGCTGAGGCCCTGCTGGATGTCTCCCAGGGCCACTTCACCCAGCTGAAGGCATGTTCTCCCTCCCATGGGGCACAGCTTGTTATTCTAACTCAGCACAGTGCCCTGGTGGACTTGCCAGATAAAATACAGGATGCCCAGTTACATTTGAATTTCAGATAAACAGTGAATAATTTTTTAGTATAAGTATGTCCCCAAGGGGACATTTGAACACCTTTTTATTGCTAAATCTGGCAGCCTCATGCCCTGGAAAATGCCAAATGTGCTTCCCTTGCTGGGCTCCCACTGTGGCGTGCAGGAGCTTCTCCTGAGGGGTTTCACTTCGCTCTTGCCCGGCCGTCCCTGCAGCCCTGCCCGCCAGGTGGCCCACGCTGGAGTTCTCTGAGAATCCTCAGCCTCCGTTTCTTTCCTTAGGAAAGCTTCCAGGGGTTGAGGGTGGGGTTAGGAGTCACACATCCTTGTGCCAGGCCATCTCCTGCTCTTCCCTTGGCTGCCCTTTCCCGTGTTTATGGCATGAGGTGGTTATTGCTAGTGAATTCTGCTCTTAAGAATTTTTTTCCCTTGGTTGGGCCTTGGAGGAGGAGGGGGAGTCTGCGGTTCTCCTTCCTCTGGCCATCTTCTCCTGGCAGTGCTGTTCTGTAATTGTTTATTCATTTGCCGAATACTTACTGAGTGCCTACTGTGCAATGTCTGCCATCGAGGGAAAAGAGACGCAGCAATTATCACCTTGTCACAAGGCTGTTATAGATGCTGGTAAAGGAAGTTGCATTCTACAGTTGATTTTGGCTGCCTGGGTTCCTGTCCTGTCTTCCCGTTAGACAGAGAGCTCCTTCAAAGCAGGAATCGGGTGTCGGGCATCTTGGTCCTCGTCTTGGGGGTGGTCAGTGTTTGTTGCACAGACGACTGAATGAGTGAATGAGATGCCAGGTAAAAGGAGGGCTGTCTGGGCACAGTAAGCATATCGGTGCCTTGATCCTCCGACTGCCAGAAACAAAGACAGAGATAGCTTGGCCCCGCCCTTAGTCGCTGGCGGGTTAAAGAGAGGTGTCGCTAATCACTAACCAAGCCTTCCAGATCTGGTTTAGTCTTCATGGTCATAAATTAATGATAAATTAGTTGAATGAATCTAGAAAAGAGCTGTCAAGGCAAAGGTTTAAGAGGAGGAAAACTTCACTGAGCAGTGGAGGTTCAGGATCAGTGAGACCCCGCTGCGGTTCTAAGCGGCATTTGTTGTCAGGTAGGGAGGGCAGACAGGCAGGCCCACATGGGGCAGAAGGGTCAGTGTGGGGCACAGGAACTGAGTGCACCGTGGGCCACGGGAGGAAGCCGAGGGCAGCGCCACTCTGGCAGCGGGGCAAAGGCAGTGAAGGCTGAAAAGCAGGGTCTAACTGAGAGGTCAGCGGGCCCCCGAGGAGCATGGGAGGCAGATGAGGCTGTCCGGAGAGAGCAGATGGCAGAGGGGCCTGTGTGCCACGTTAGGGCTTGAACTGAAGTCCGCACAGAGTCCTGGACAGGTGGGAACACAGGTAACAAGGCCCTCCTGCTGCTGCCTCCTCCAGGGAGCATGAGCGGAACTGCCCGGAAGAGCCGTTCCACTCTCCTGACAATCACCAGTCTGTTCATGCCAGCCCTCCGTGGCTAAATCCTGACCCCCGGATCCTTCTCTGACCTCCAAAATGAACATGGGATAATGACTTGTCCCATGTGCATTTTGGAGGTCAGAGAAGGAGGAGGAGAAGCCAGTTCCCCTGCACACAGCGTCGGAAGTTGGATGTCTCTGGCTGGTCTTAGCAACTTCTCTCAGCCACGCCGTCTCTGACCTTTCTCTTTGGTGACTCAGTGGGTGTAGGTGGCTGTACTTTGCCCTTTTGGTTCTGGGTAATTCTACAATCATTCCCCAAATTATAATTTTAGCCCACTGGAAACACATTTTCAGAATTCTTATTTTGTCTGCATCTAAGAAGGCATGATTTTCTCCAAAAGTGCTCCAGGAAGAAAGCTTGTGAGACTTAGCTCTCCCCAGGGCGAGGTGGGCCCCGAGAAGTCACGTGGGCACAGGTCAGGCCAGACCCTCTCGCATGTGAGTCTCAGTGAGTGGTTTTGAATGATGCGGCATCTGTTTGGAGCATGCGTGGGCCCCAGTCGACAAGTGTTTGATGAGGACTTCTGCCTCGGGGTGCTGTGCTGGGCTGTCCGGACACAGGACTGAAAAGCTTTGGTTACTGACCCCCAGGAGCTTCCAGTCTAGAGGAGAACACCAGCCAAATGCATGAGAACCAATCGTGGGGCTGTACAAGATGACACCACCTATTCCAGGTGTGTGCCACTGTGCACGCCACTCCCTGGGCCTGGGGTACGAGGTATGGCACCGTTCCTTCCTTCCTTCCAGAATCACAGGACTCCCAGCTGCAGCAGGCAGCGGAGCAGACCCTTTGCTATGAGCTTGAGAGGATTTCTTGCTGCCTGGCCCAGCTTCCTCCTATTTTGGAATAACAAAGGGAAACCCAGAAACAACGTGCAGTGGTTGCAGAGCATCCTTCAAAGACGTCGTGGTCACCTGGAACCTCAGAGGGTGACATTATTTGGAAATAAAGTCTTTGCAGGTGTAATTAAAGTGAAAATCAGGGTGATGACCTGTTGGGTTAGGGTGGACCCTAAAACCAATGACTGGTGTCCTTATAGGAGACAAAAAAGGACACATGGAAACAGTGGGACGCTGTGGAGACAGAGGCAGAGACTGGACTTATGTTCCTGCAAACCAAGGAATGTTTGAAGCCACAGAGTCTGAAAGGAGCAAAGAGCCTCCTCCCCTGGGGTCATGGGAGTGGCACACTCACACACAATCAAATACAATCCCCATGTGATTCTCAGTCCTCGCCTCTCTGATCTTCCAGAGGCTCTGTCAGGATTCTAGAAAATGGCAGCAGGAGAGGTGTTGGAGGGCCGGCCAGGGCAGCCCCGGCCCCTGCTGCTCCCTCTAGAATTCTGCTCTCAGCCTTTCCTCTCTACTGCGGGGCACTCCTCACTGCCCTCTGCCCCTGCTCACTCCGCTGTGGTCCTGACCATTTTAGGACCAATAGTGGTGGATGGCTATTCTGAATTCTGAGATAGGACAGATGACCACCGCTTTGCTCATGGCGCTCAGGTAGGGTTGCTGGGAAGCTCAGCATGGATCAATCACAGTGGTCCCCGGAACCCTCTTCCTGCACCGGGCCTCTGGAGGTGGCCTGCAGAGGGTTGCTCAGAAACTGGGGGAGCACAGTGTGGTGAGACCTGGATGATGACGTCAGGAAATCTGCGCCCCATGGGCTAAGGTAGCCCCACATCACCCTCTGAGTAAGTCTCCTCAGCTGCAAATTAAGAAACAAGGCACCTCATGAGATTGACGTGGGAACTAAGTGGAACAAAGGCTACAGAACCCCTTTATAAACATAACAGCAGTTGCGAAACGGAAGCTTTGGTCACTGTCATCTAAGGAGCTGCGGATACGGGTCAGGTGTGTGAGACCACACTCCAATATTTACAGCCCCATATGCGAGTTGTCCGCTGGACACCAGCCAGGATGTTCGGGGAGAGTGTCCACTGCCCCGCAGTCAACTCAGCTCTTACAGACCAGCCTGGAAATGCAGTCTGCACCCCACCCTGCCGCTCGGGGGGACCAGCCATGGGGGCAGTGCTGCTTGCCATCTCTGCTCAGGATCAGAGATGCATCGGACCCCTGCCAGAGGCCACGGCAGCGTGGGGTGGGGAGGCTGACACCTGTCCCATGCTTATGTGGAGCAGGGGCCGGCCCACTTTCTCTGCAAGGGCCAGATGGTGAATATCGTGGGCTCTGTGGGTCTCTGTCACAGCCGACAATTCAACTCTGCCACTGTAGTGTGAACGCAGCCATAGGCGATATATAAAGAAACGGACATGGCTGTGTGCCAATAAAGCTTTATTTACAAAAACCAGGTGGTGGGTTAAATTTGGCCCTTGGGCTATAGTTTGCTGACTTTTCATGCAGAGGGGTTTGGCGAAAACTTTGGCTGACTCTTATTTCTTGGAGTACTTTGATTTTTTAGATTTTTACTTATCAAGCTAAGTATAACACAGCTCAGCACCTAGGAACGAAGACTCCTTTGATGAGTGTCTCTTCCAGGAGAGCCACCCATTGACAATTGCATTTGCTGTGTCTTCAGCGACCAAGCCTCGCTTACAGATTGAGGGAAAGCCTTCGCCGTGCCAGGAACTGGGACTTCTCTTTTCCCGCAGCAGCGTGTCCGAGGCCTGCAGTGGCCTGACAGCCAGTGGTTTCTGGAAGTGAAACAGAACAGAGCTCCTGCAGAGGAATTTCTGATTCTACTTTTCCTCCAGGTCCGACACAGCAGAGAAAGCCAGTACACATTTGCCAGGGACGTGACGGGGCTGGCGAACATTGCAGGCTAATTCACATTTTTGTTCTAACACAGATGGCTGGGCCCCTAGGAAACCTGGATGTTGTCTCCTTGTTAGTCTGAGTTCAGAAATGCTCCTGTGTCACCAGCTCTGTCTTTGTTCTTATTATGATATTATTACTCATTAGAACATCCATTTATGAAGTCAGTTCTCTGAACCAGGCACTGTGTGAGGCACTTTGCCTCATCTGATTCTTGACATCAGCCTGGCTGAGGCGGGAGGTATTAACCCCCTTGACAGCGAGGAGTGGAGACTTAACAGATAACGCAAGTTGTGTTCATCAAACAGCTGTCGAGAGATGAGGCTGCGTGTGACCAGGGTGGCTGAACTATGAAACCCATGCCTTCCACAAGCCATTTCCACTGTGATTGGAGGGGTGCCTCTGGTACCACTGTATAGTGCGCCCCATGGCTTGGGTTTCCCTTGGGAAGACCCCAGCTCCAGCCCTCCTCCCTTCTTGTCTGGGTCCCTTCCAAGCTCTGTAAGAGGATGTGCAGGGTCAGCCGTGTGGAGTGCATGGTGCATCCTGGTCATGGCTCGCTGGCCCGTGTGGTGGACATTGCCCAGGTGCCCCGAGGTTTCCAGAGCTGATGTACCTCATGGGACCCGGTGTGCCAGCCTAGAGAGCTTTGCCCTACCCTGCTGGGCACCTGCCTCATTTCTCTATGACACCTCACTTCTGTGTGGAGCCTCCCTACTCCTCACCTGGCATCCTTCTCTCTGTACTCAGGGCTGCCCATGCGTTCTCCTTACATGGTGCCCTAACTACACGAGGCAGCTGTTTGTTTCCTCCCCAGCTGGACAGGGAACACCCTGTGCCCAGGATCTGGGTCTCTGTCCCTGGAAATCCCTTGTGCCTAGCAGGGTGCCTAGTAGGCTCTCAGCCCGTGTTTGGTGACTGCACAAATAGACGAGTGAACTTACACAAGCTCTCACGTGACATGATTTAATGTCATTCCTGCGACAACTCTGAAGTGGGCAGAGTGTGTATGACTATCCTTTCTTACACAGAGAAAACAGGGCCACTTTTGTGGGGCTGGCTGAGGACCAGATGGTGGGCCATATACTAAAGTCATGGTACCAGTTACCACATCCATCCATGGAGCTTGCTGCACATCTGAGACTGATTTGGGCCTTGGACCCAGCCACGTGCATCGTTCTATAGTCTTTACAAGACTGTAGAAGGCTGGTCTTATCTTATTCCCATTCTGTGGATGAAGAAACCAAGGCACAGAGAAGCTGAATATTCTGCCCTGGTCCTGGAGCTCCCTGAAGTTAATGCCCAAATGGAAACCCTGACGAGGGCACTGCCTCAGCCACACAGCCCCAGGCGGTGGTGAGAATGAGAAACACCTGGCATGTGCTAGGCTGGGGCCTGGAGGCCCCTTCCCTGGCTTCTCCCAACCAAGAGCTCCTGTTCCTCAACGTGTGCCAGGGACTGGGGTGCTAGGGAGGGCATGGCCAGTGTTGTGACCTGGGAGACGGAGGAAGGAAACCAGTTCTGGGCGCCTTCCTCCCTCACGTCCCTGGAGGCCCTGGTCCTTCTCAGAGTGGCCGCAGGAAGCCTGGCATGGCTCTGGATGAGGTCTTGGAGAGGATGATGAAGGAGGAGGAAACGGCATCCTGGTGAGTCCTTTCCTGCTCCTTTAAGGCTTGTGGAGAGAGGAAATTGACGTGGCGGCCGAGGACGAGCTGACGTGGAAAAATTGCTGGCTTCCAAGCAGGAGGCTGTGGCTTCAGATTCTCTGATTTTGTGGCCTTGGGCTTGTTTCTGAGCCTCTTTGAGGCTCAGTTGAGCTGTTTGCAAATCAGGCACACAAGGACATGCCCTGCATGTCATCTATTCTAATTCCAGACTTTGAGGATGCTTTGGTGGCCTTGTTCACTGGGACTTACCATGGGCAGAGGTTGTTATTATAATGGAGGCCTACCACATACGGGGTGTCTCTCTTCATCCTCACCGCCACCTGGGAGGTGGGCATGGGTATTTCCATGTTACAGGTGAGAAAACTCAGATCCCAAAACCTAAGGGGTGTGGTTAAGGCCATATGGATCTAAGTGGCAGAACTGGACTCTGGCCCTGCCACGCCATGGGCCACCTTCTCTCTGGCCGGCCGCCACTCATGCCAGTGCAGTGTGTCCTGCGCCCGGCTGGGCTGCCTGATTACAAATATGCTTTGAAAAGATTTTCTGGACACATCAGGGGTTTTCATCTGCTGAGTTTCTTTTTTTTTTTTCCCCCTTTCTGGGTTGTTATTTTGCATCAGGAAAAAAATGAAAAGAATTTAATTCATCATTAAATGCTGGGAAGAAAGAATGCAACAACAACAAAAAAACCACTGCCAAGGGACAGCAGGAGGCCAGAGGGCGAGGCCTGACAGGGTCCGCCGGCTGCGATGCAGGAAAGTCTTGCCGCTGGTGGCTGCTCCCTGGGGGGCTCACGGAGGCCTCTTCCTAGATCTCCTCGGCTAGCTGGTGAGTTCCCTGGCCAGCTGGCCACTTGGCAAGTGACCACGGGCAATGCTTGTTGTAAGGAAATTAGAGGCACCCAACTCTGGGTTGAGAGGGTGCTATGGCTGGAATGCTTGTGTCCCTCCAAAATTTGTGTTCAAACTTAATCCCCAATGCGATAGTCTTAAGAGAAGTGGTGAGGTCCCCAGGGCTCCACTCCCACAGACGGCATCGGGGCCCTTGTGAAACGGCTCCAGGGAGGCTGACTGTCTCTCCCGCCCCTTTGTCCGTGACGACCTGGGACAAGCGCCACCTTGGTGCCAAGAGCAGCCTCCACCAGATGCCGAATCTGCCGGCGCCATCGTCCTGGACTTTGCAGTCTCCAGAACAATGAGAAATAAATTCCAGTGACTTAGAAATCACCCATCTCCATCCTGAGATATTTTGTTATAGCAGCAGGAACGGGCTAAGACCGGAGACCCTGTGGTGTTTGTGTGACAGAACGTTTCTGGCTCTCGACTGGAATAGCTGCTGGGCACAGAAGGCCTGGGAGGGAGGCAGGCAGTGTGGTCAGCACTCCCCCCACACCGGCCCTTGGCCAGAGGTAAGCACGTGTAGTGCCTGCACCTTCCATGTTTCTTAGGTGTAAGGAATGGTCCCAGTCCCTGCCTCGAGGATGTCAAGAGGAGAAGATCCTGTCTCTGCACGCGGTGGTTTATATGGAAATGTGCATCCAAGGCTGCCGCCCTCACCAGCTTGGTACCTGGGGCCAGGCCACATAAGCCATCTGAGCATAGATGTGGAGATTATTTGTGAAGACAGGAAGTTGGATTGTATGTGGGTGTCCCACTGCCATGTCCAGTTTTATGATTCCGCAGCCTATTCATGTGCACGTCATTAGGTACTTGACCAAAGGGTGCAGCAGAGGGACACTGACTACTAAAAGTGTGTCCTCGCAGAGGCTGCCCAACTCCTCCTCCTCTGTTCTGTGCCCACCTCCATCACTTCCCTCTCCTCATGCTCCGTGCCCATCTGTGTCACTTCCCTCTCCTCACTGGGCTGTGCCTACCGCCTCCTTACGTCCAGGAGCTCCCTGCAGGCAGGAAGCTGTGTCTGGCTCCTGTGACTGTATTGAAGAATTCAGAGCCATCGCTATGCTAAGGACAGCCCCATGTCCACCCAATGGCAACCGGGGCATAAAACTGCCCAGCAGGGACCAGCACAGGACACTGTTGGGCATGAGGGGTGCTAGAGAAACCCATTCGCCCTCCAGGTGGAACCCAGGGCAGAGCATGACATGGATTTGGACAGACGCCCTGAGCCTTTGTGGGCACATGCTCAGCAGGCCCCACTGCTGTGCCCATGAAGGCAATGCGGAGGGGGAGACGGGGGCTGGAAGGGAGCGGAGGGCAGTGGGGCAGTGGAGGGTCTCAAGAGCCACAGGAGCAGGCTCTTTTTCCATCAGCTCCCGGACTCCTCCCTTCACCTCTTCCTCTTCTCCTCACCTCTGCTTTCATCCTCTGAGGCCGGCTCCGTCCTCCTGGCTCCCAGCAGCGGGGGCCACCTCATGCTCCCTGGGTGTGCAAACTCCTGTTTGCCTTTGTGCTTCCCCAGGGCTTACTCTCCAGCTTCCCTGTTGGAGCCAGGCCGCTGGACCCTGCCGGGGCTCCAGCATCCTTTCCCCACAGCTGTGTCTTGGAGAGTGAGGAGGCATCACTGGGGAGGGGACGGCGAGGAGGAGAAGCTGAGGACACAAGGTGCCCGGAGGGAGGGATGAGGAAACTGTGTTCTCAGTTCACCTGGGGCTGCAAACCTGGTGGGGGGACCAGTTCAAGTCAGAAACATCCATAGGTTCAAACTCAGGAAGCCAAGACCAGGCACACCTGGAAGAGAAGGTTTTGGCGAGTTTCACAAGTGATTGAGTTGCAGCTGTTTGAAGTCACTGTGATGTGCAGACATGGGTCAGTCGCCATCGAAGGTTGGATACATACCAGGAAGGTGTCGGAGGCAACGCCAGTTCTCCCGCCCCGCGCCTGTCCCGCGCCACTCACTCTAGGCTCAATTCTTCTAATGCGTTTCTCCCATAGCTCTAATTAAAATACTCGTCCTGGGTGCTGATTTAGCTGTTTAAACCCGTCTGTGTGCCCCCAACAAAACACACTTTGAAAGTCGAGACTTGGCTCCGACTCCCCCGCACCGCCTAGCTTCTCAATCTTTTTATTGTTTTCGTTATGTTTAAAACTTTAAATATGTTTTTGCAATTTGTACACAGTTTATATACATTATGAATTAAGTTCTACAAACAAGGTCCTGTTTATACATAAGTGTATTCTACCTTTTTTTTTTTTAAGAGTTTTTTTGTTGCGGTGCATCTAACATAGGATTCACCATTTTACCCGCTTCTCGGTGTACAGCACAGCGGCATTAAGTACTCGTAGGTCCCACCCTGCATCTCCAGGACATTTCATCTTCCCAACCTGACACTGCCCCTGTTCACATGAACTTATCCTCCACCCCCCGCCCCTGCTCCCAAGAGCAGCCAACTGCCCTCTGTGTCTGCGAATTTGACTTAGGTGCAGTCCCTCTGGAGGGAGGCACTCTACCAGATTTGGTCTTTAGTCCACCCTTTCTGAAATGACCAACTTTTTTTTTTTTTTTTTTGAGATGAAGTCTTGCTCCGTCACTCAGGCTGGAGTGCAGTGGCGCGATCTTGGCTCACTGCAACCTTCGCCTCCTGGGTTCAAGCTGTTCTCATGCCTTAGCCTCCCGAGTAGCTGGAATTACAGGTGCCTGCCACCACGCCTGGCTAATTTCTGTATTTTTAGAAGAGATGGGGTTTCGCCATGTTGGTCAGGCTGGTCTTGAACTCCTGACCTCAGGTGGTCTGCCTGCCTTGGCCTCCCAAAGTGCTGAGATTACAGGCGTGAGCCACTGCACCTGGTCTTGAAATGACCAATTTTCAACTGTGTGTGCGCCTGCTCGTCCCGCCATGTGAGATGAGGACATCAGCCATGTGCCAGGGTCACACAGCCACTCAGTTGCAATTCCAGGGGTCATGCTTGGGTTGTTCTGACTCCAAACAGTCTCCACATCCCCCTTATCCTGGGATCTTGGCATGACTGGGCGTCAGGACTGAAGGGATGGGAGACTCTTTGGGAAGTCCCGCCTTACAAAAGAAACACGTGGCTGGCTGGGGTGTGTGTCAGGGCCCTGAGGGCTGGCAGGCACTGTCCTGCTGGTCCTAGGTAGCTCAGACGCCTGTGCACTGTGTGAGGAAGAGCGTCTCGGATGTGGAGGTTAAGGAGCCATTGTCCTGAAGTCCGAGCCGTGCTTCCTGGTGGCCTCGGACTCCAGGAATGCAGACAGAGCTCCTGGTGGCTCATGTGGCACAGGCCTGTTTTTGCAGGCCATCTCCTTGTTTATTCCTCTTGTACCATTTCTCCTGGCAAAGGCCTTCCCCAGCCATGGCCAGAGTCATGTTGGGACAGCTGACCCCTGGGCTCTCTTGAGCTGGCTTAGGAGCCTGGATGCCGCCCTCTGCATCGAGTAGCAACATTCCTGGCCAGACATGAAAGGAGAGATTATAACAGCCCATTTTCTCCAGGCAGCTTATCCCGATTAAGTGGGAATCAGGCACAAATCCCCACCCGAAAGTCCTTTCTTCTCATCTTGCCCCACCAGCCGCCTCGCCCTGATGAAGTCTGACAAGACCCAGGGGGGCAGTGTCTGAGCACGTGGAGCTCCTGCGAGAGCCCCATGTATGTGTGGGGCCGAGACCCCCAGCATGGCCACTCCCTGGCAGCTGAGGCCCACGGTGGCACAGGCAGCCAGTGACTGCGCTCGCCGGGAAATCGGATCTGCCCAGGGCAGCACCTATGCTCCTTCCTCCCTGCTATTTGTCTTCTGTGGGCCGGAGGGGCTGGGCTTTGCCTGGACATGGTGTTCTCTGGTCACATCAAGAAGAGGTTGTGTAATTCTCAGACTGTCCGTGGGTGTGGGGTGGCTGGGTGTGTGGCCCTGGGGGTCAGGCCAGGCTAAGCCAGGCCCGGATCGCACCCGGCCAGCAGCAGCCCCCTCACCCTTGTGTGAGCCAGAGTGGGAAATGCCAGCAAGAAGCAGAGGCCAGGCTGATTTATGAGGATGGAGCCTTCGGGGAGCTCCGATGCAGCCTGGGAAGCTCCTACTCCTGACGCTGCCCTGGGCTGGCCCTGCTGCTTGCTGGCCTCCACCCACACCTATTTTGAGCATTTTTAATATTTTCATAGGGACTGTGGGGCAGATAATTTACGGCTCTCTCTCCTTTTCCAACCCTTCTATGGGGCCGTGGCAAACGTGTCTGGAAAAGAGAGGAGAAAATACAGATGAGTGAGAAAGGCACCAATGAGGCGATCTCGGCGACACTCGCTTGAGTTAGAAGGGTCAGGCCCAGCCCCCAGAGCCCAGGGCAGGAGCCAGGCTGAGCAGCTGTCTGTGGCTCTCCAAAGCATCACAATGTTACAAATGAACTTTGGAGCGTGCAGACCTGGCGAACGAGGCTGCTGAGGCCAACTTTGAAACAAGCAGTTCAGAGGGCAAAGCAATTTGGGCCACGTTTGGGCCGCACTGGCACTCCCTTGCCTTTCCATTTGAGAGCAGTAACTCATGGTAAGATGGAAACGAACTCAAGATAACTGGAGAACATTGGCCTTTAATGCACATAAACAAAGTGATTTCAATGGAAGGGTGCCTGTTGGCCCTCCAGCCAGCCAAGGCAGAAAGCCCTGCTCCAGCACCGAGACCTGGGGCCATGTGGGGCTGCAGTGCGAGGCCTTGCCGGTGCCTGTGGGATGCCGGGGGCAGGGACTCTGCCTTTTGTCCCAGGGCTATACTTGCCAGCAGTGTGCTGGGAAGGCTGATGGGGTCCTGCACGCCCACACGTCGTCAAGGGCCTCCAGCCTGCAGATCCCTAGCTCCAGCCCCAGGCAGTGTGGACCTGCTTGGCAGGGTGGTGCAGGGGAGGAACGTTCCTTCAGGGAGGTCCACAAAGCTGACCACAGCTGGTGTGGGGGTGGGGAGGGCTCTTGGGCATGAAGGATGATGGACAGCAACAGGGAGGCGAGGACTGGCCCCAGGCAGAGGAGCTGGGTGCATGGCATGGTGTGTGAGGTAGATGGGAAATCAGGGGGCGGTGGGGGCAGAGAGAGCATCTCTGGAGGGGAGGGTGAAGGAGGCAGGTGCCAGGTCGTGGGGGTACCTGAGGCCACACTCAGGATCCAGGCCTTGCCTTCAGGGCAAAGCAGTGGTTGGTTCGTTTTGGTAATTGACACATAATGACTGCATATATTATATATTAGGATTTTATTATATATTCATGAGGTTCAATGTGATGTTTTGATATATGTTTACATTGTGGAATGTTTCAATCAAATTAATCAATAAATCTTTCACCTCACATACTGATCTTCTTTTGTGGTGAAAACGTTTAAAATCTCTTTTAGCAATTCTGAAATATACAATGCATTAGTATTTACGGTAGTCACCATTCTGTGCAATAGATCACTGAAACTTACATGTCTTATCTAACTGAGTTCTTCCACCCTTTTGACTTTCTCCCCTTGCCTCATCTCCCAGCCCCTGGTAACCACCGTTTTACTTTCTACTTCTAGGACTCTTTTTAGATTCCATATATTAAGTTATATTTTTCAAAAGAAGACATCCAAGCGGTGAACAGATCTATGAAAAAATATGCTTGTCATCACAAACCATCAGGGAAATGCAAATTAAAACCACAATGAGATCTCACCTCCCCTGTTTGAATGACTTATCAAAAAGACGAAAGACAGCAAGTGTTGGTGAGGATGTGGAGAAAAGGGACCGGCGTATGTTGTTGGTGGGAGTGGAAAGTAATACAGCCATTGGGCGTTGGGAGGAGAGAATGCAGATATTCATTCAGCAGATGCCCTCATTCATTCAGTACTGACCAGCTGCTGTGCTCCTCCTGGTCCTGGGTCCGGTGCCTACTAGAGGATACAGAGACAGCATTTGAGAGGGACTGCTCTGACATTGGCCTAAGGGTAGGGTGAGGGAGTGGGAAACAGGCTTTGTGGTCATTCCCATGAGAGACTGGGCTGGAAAGGAGAAGATGGACTGGGGATTGTAGGAGGCAGAAGGGGCAGGCTTGGAGATCACATGGGCGTGGACACGGCGGATGGGGTGGGCTGGGAGAAGTGGGTAGGGAAAAGTGGCATTGAGGTAGCAAGTTCTGGTGACCAGGCAGATGGTACGGTCCTTCCCAGCAACGGAGGCTACAGGAACTGGTGAGCGCTCCAGGCCTCGATGTGAAACACATCAGGTCCCGGGGAGCAACCACAGGAGCGATAATATGCGAGTCTCACGAGGAGGGGCTGGGACTGAAAAGATCGGTTGCCGAGGGTCAGCGGGGTTGCATGTACGAGTGCAGAGCAGAGAGGAGGCCGTGGGAAGTCAAGGCAGGGGTCGGATGCGAGGGGCAGAGGAAGCTCTGCGGCTTGAGAGGCGGAGCAAGCAGCGCCGCTAGTCTGGAGGCGGGGCTTGAGGGGCGGAGCGAGTTCTGCGGGCCTGGGGGAGGGGCTTCAAGGGCGGAGCGACCTCTGCGGGCCTGGAGGCGGGGCTTGAGGGGCGGAGCGAGTTCTGTGGGCCTGGGGGAGGGGCTTAAAGGGCGGAGGGACCTCTGCGGGCCTGGAGGCGGGGCTTGAGGGGCGGAGCGAGTTCTGCAGGCCTGGGGGAGGGGCTTAAAGGGCGGAGCGACCTCTGCGGGCCTGGAGGCGGGGCTTGAGGGGCGGAGCGAGCGCTGGGGGCCTGGAGGAGGGGCTGGAGGGGCGGGGGCCGCTGTCACCTGCAGGTCGGCGAGAAGGCGGCGGGTGGCAAGGGCGTTCCCTCGGGTTATAAGAAGGGGTTCCTGTCCAGACTTTGGACACGCAAGCCTGGGAGAGTTTGGGTAGCTTCTCTGAGCCTCAGGGTCCCTGTCCTAAGTTAGATGTGGGTGCTGATGCCTCCCTCACAGTTAACGAGCCGACCTTGGTGCTGACGTGCATAGTGCGCAGTGAGACCCCAACCTTAGTGATGCCTCTGCCCCCAGATGCAGCTGAAGGGTAGCACCCACCGACTGTAACATTGTAAGGGGCAGGGCACACACAGACAGTCAGGACAAATCAGAAATCCTCTGCGGATGTCTCTTTCTATGCATGTGAACACATTTGGGTCGGGGCAGGGCGAGGGGCCGCTCAGAGCCACGGACAGGGCGGCCGTGAGGGGACAGTGTTGCTTGCTGGGCATGCCCCATGGGTGGGCGTAAACTTTGTGGTCCAAAGGCCAGAGCCACTTTTCGAGTAACCCCTTTTGAAACGGGAAAGTGTTTTAGAAGGGATTCATCAGTGAGAGAGGATGGCTGAGGTTCATCTGGAAAGGCTCCCGGAGGAACAAAAGCCGGAGACTCACTGGACAGGTGTGTTCAGTGCAAACCAGGGTGCAGAGAGCCTGGCATCAAGTGCCAGGTGCTAGCCACCAGGCCAGTCCCTGATAGGACAGCCTCCGGTGGAGTGAACACTGCTTCTGCGTCCCTGCCTGAATGAACCATGGCACAAGAGTGGAATTTTGAGATGCCATAGGAAAAACAGAGAAGCCTTGGGAATGGGTGGGCAGGAACAGTCTCAGAGCTCCGTGTGGACCTGGCCACAGACGAGCCCAGCCCACGCCATGCCTCATTCTGCTCATCTGTGGTGGCTGACCTCCTCAAGGGCAGCAAGGTAGCAGGACTTACAAGTTCCCAACAGCTTTGCAGGGCTCTGGAGGACAGCTGAAAGGTCACCGTCCACAGGCAGGTGCTGTCACTGTGGAGAGGGAACACATGCATAAGGGACATATGCCTGGGTGGCTCAGGAGCACTGCAGTGAGTCCGACCCCTCCACCCTACAGAGGAGGAAGACAGGCTGAGGAGACTTTCAGGGACGTGTTTATGCCCTAGTTAATGAATTTCTCAACTTGGCATCGCATGGTACAAGGTTTCCAGAAATGTCATCCTTCAGATGGGATATGGGAACACCCAGGTCCCAATGGCCCAAGGTTTGTCAAGGATTTCCAGGCCCACGCTGGAGACTGCAGAGGGGCAGTGTCACTCGTGGTTAGACATCCGATCGGCACCTTCTTTGCCGTTAGAAATTTCATCATCTCCAACTCCCACAAAATGGTGCTTCACCGTTAACTAGGGTGACAGTCTGGCGGGTTGCCTCCGCTCTGCTCTGGGGTCATGATTTCATTTCTGCCTTTTTAACAGGTGTAGTAAGTCTGGGTTGTTAACAGGCACAGCCCAGGAACCCAAGGACATCTGTTGCTACCACAGCTGCCCGCACACAGGGTACAAGCTTCAGACGCCGTGTCTTTTCCAGTCCTGCGACCCAGCCATGAAGCCCATCCAGCTGTATTCCCCGGGCCTCTGGGTGACTTCTGACCCTAATCCACCTCTTTGGGGAGGTTTATTAATTACGGTACTGGAGACAGCTCCATGCCAAGAAGTTCAAAGCATCTTCCAACCTTGACCCATTAATCCCATTAGCATCCCAGGGAGAGCGGAAGGCACCGGCTGAGTCCTGTGATTCCCACTGCCTGTGGCTGCACACAGGGAGGGAAGGGAGGGGGGAGCTTGAGCAAGGAGAGCTTGGCCTGCGTGTCCTCAGTGAGTCAACAGCAGGCCTGGAAAAGAAGTTGAGTTTCCCAACGGAGGCCAACGGCTTCACTGCCAGCTCGGGCTTCCTTCCTTACAAAACAGTTGTCATCCACGCCTCTCAAGATGTACCCGTCCCTCAGCACCCCATCCCCCAGCACGGGCCTCCTCAGTATCTCAGTGCCAGCAGCACTACCGCTGTTTACATTGCGCTCTGGAGAGGGGCATTTTGTCATCAGGAGTAGCAAAACACGGCCCTTTCCCTTCTCTGAGTATCCTCTGCAGAAAACACCCTCCCCCACAAAAGGGTTTGGTCTTGGAGCAGAGGCCACATCCGTCACCTGTTCAGGGAGCACCACAGCTGTGCGGTCCCCAAGGGGGCTACCTACCAGGGCAAGGCTGCTCCCTGGGGTGCTTGGGGGACCCCGGTCAGAGGCAGCTGGATAAGGAAGAAACAAGATGTTCTTTCTCCTGCCTGTATTTGCCCTGTACTCTTCAGATTCTACATTGTTTTTCATTTTCAGCCTAATTTTAGTCCAAGAACTTGGTGAGGCTGGAGAAGAGTCTTAAAACCTTTTTTTTTTTTTTTTTGTAAACAAGTGTACTTTTCTGGCCAGATGTTTCTTTTTTCCTGGTCTTACGGGGCTGCGCCATCGAGCTGTCCGGCTGAAACTGAATAAATCTTTGTTTTATGGCTTCTTTGGTCCTTTACAACGAAGAGCCTCAGGAAGGAATCAGATCTTTTAATCCTCCTGGTCTTAGCCTTGAATGACCTCGCAAATGCACCATTAGCTGAGAAATCTTACAGATATTTTTGTGGCTGACCTGAAAGCACATTAGCAAAATCCCAGGCCCGCCTAACACCGGGATGGGTAATCACTTCTGGGATGGAATGACCAGGCAGAGCCTGTCCCAGCAGGGTGCCACAAAGAGTTGAAAACATTTATTTTTCATGAGTGGTGTGTCTTGCATGATTAGGTGAGCCTTAGCAGTGACCAAGACGACAGTTACCTTCTGTCTCCAGCTGGATCATGTCCTCTTTAAAATCCCACCCTGTGTGTAAACGTGTGCAGAACGGGTCCCCCGCGCACCCTCCTGAGGTTGTTCAGATGGGTTCCGCCAGGAAGTGTGCTGGGGTGTAGGCTGACACAGCAGTAAGTCACAGCTTGAGGTATGGTGAGATGTTTTCATGGTTTAGGGAGAGCAGGCTTATTCCAGCTATTTTTACTTCTAAAAGGGCCCTGGCAGAAGGACAGGCTTGTAAAATCTGCTGTGAGTGATGCAGCTGCAGCCAACCGTGGAGCCCTCCACGTGCTGGGGAGAGCAGGCGAGGAACCGGGCCTGGGTCTTTGACAGGTTTCCGCGTCCTGGGAGGAAGAACAGTCATTGCTCAACCTTGAAAGTTGGGCTTTAGATCCTCAGTGTCACAGCAGACCACAGGGCTGACGAGGTTACAGATGAGGCAGGGTCCCGCTGCTCCTCCTGATCCCTCAGTTTGAGGGGCCTCCCTCCATGGCCCCAACCCTACCCCACAGCTGCAACATCCCATGCTCCCATGTCTTAGAACTTCAAGCAGAACTTCCCATCTCTTGCTCTCTTCTCTGAGGATCTGTCTTTTCCTGGCCCCCTCGAATGGGCATGGGACCATTGCTTTCCCTGTCCTCCTTCCCTTTCCCTCCTCATTCACTGCCCTTCCTCCCTCTCACATCTAATCAGTTGTTGAACTGTGTCAGTTCCACTTCTCTGACATCTTGTCACCATCCCTGTTCAAGTCTCTGTCACCCGGGCCATGTCCACAGCCTCCAGATGGCTCGTTTCTGCCTCTGATCTCTCTGAACCTCTTCTGTCTGCATGTGCGGCTGCTTCCCCTTCCCAAGCTCAGCCCTGGCCGTGCTGCGTTGTATTCTTCAAGGAATTCCCGTTACACCGGTGTCCATTCCCTGCGTCTACTCTCGCAGGCTCAGGCCCCTCCCCAGGCAGCCCTGACTCACCTTTCTAGACAGGAACTCTGCACCTTCTGACCACACTGGACAGAGGCTCTTCTGCTCCTGTCTCTTTCTTTGCCCACTTTATTTTTCCCTCCTGCATGGAGCCCCCTGCCACCTCCAACCCAGTTGAATGTCCAGAGGCTTCATCTGTTAGCTGCAGAGAGGAGGAGGTACCAGACCCGGTCAGAAGAAAGTGTGTGGGAACCTATTTAGTTCTGAAACAAAAAGAAATCTGGAACCAAAAGCCAAGGAAGACTTTTTGATGTGGCTTCTTTAATGCGGCTCTTTAGCCATGGGGACATTTGGGCAAGCCATTATATGTTCAGCTATATCGCTCTACTAAGTGTCATGTGACATGGACACCCTGACCTCCCTGTGTCTCGCCCCACTTTCGAGCTCACCCCAGAGGTGAGAAGGGCGATGGGACACAGGGATAAAGTGGAGGTTAATCAGGCTTCAGAGGACCATTCACCTGGAGTTTAGCATGCAATTTCCTGGAGCACAGCCACAACTTCTCCACAGCCCCTCCTCTCAGGAAGTGGAGTCTGTTTCCTCCACTCTTGAATCTGATGAGCCTGTGACGTGCTCTGATTAATAGAATGAGGCTGGGGTATTTCGAGCCCGGATCTCCAGGTGCCTTTCAACTTCTCCATCCAGCTGCTCTGTGGATGCAGGCTAGCTTCGCTGGGGGATGAGAGGCCATGTGGAGCAGAGACCAGTCCTCCCAGCTGCTCTGTGGCTGTAGGCTAGCTTCACTGGGGAATGAGAGGCCACATGGAGCAGAGACCGGCCCTCCCAGCTGCTCTTTGGCTGTAGGATAGCTTCACTGGGGGATGAGAGATCACGTGGAGCAGAGACCAGCCCTCCTAGCTGCTCTGTAGATGCAGGCTAGCTTCACTGGAGGATTAGACGCCATGTGGAGCAGAGACCAGTCCTCCCAGCTGCTCTGTGGCTGTAGAATAGCTTCGCTGGGGGATGAGAGGCCACATGGAGCAGAGACCAGCCCTCCTAGCTGCTCTGTGGCTGTAGGATAGCTTTGCTGGGGGATGAGAGGCCATGTGGAGCAGAGACCAATCCTCCCAGCTGCTCTGTGGATGCAGGCTAGCTTCACTGGGGGAAGAGAGGCTACGTGGAGCAGAGACCGGCCCTCTTAGCTGAGGCTCCCCAGTCAACTGCCAGCATAAGAGGGAGGCTGTAGTCTATCATTCAGCAGCCACTGGCCCACCAGCTGATCACAGACATTTGAGAGCACTCAGTGGAGATCAGCCAAGCTGGCCCAGATCAGAACAGTCCAGCCCACCCACACAATGGTGGGCTTCATAAAGTGGACATCATTTTAAGCTGCTGAATGTTAAAGAGGTTTATTAAGCCACAGAACTAACAAGAGCAGAGCCACTGTTCATCTGAAGGAAGGCCTGTGCTCATTCTGGTGCTGTGAATTGGCCTACGGTGGTGTGAATTGGCCTACAGTGGTGTGATCTGCATTGAGGATGGTCTCTTCTCTCCTGCCATTGAGCTCAGATCAAGATCTCTTATTCCAGGAATCTTGCTTATTAATTTATAATCAAGATATAGAATTGGCTGCTTAATAATGGAAAGTATTATGGTGTCCTTTGATCCCTGCCATTTTTTGGCAGTAAACTGCAAATGACATAACACTTACCATTTTAACTGTTTTAAAACACACAATTCGGTGGCATTGAGATACATTCATGATGTCACACAACCATTGCCACTATTTAGTTCCAGAACATTTTCATCAAACCAAAAGTTTCATCAAACCTCCTGTTCATAGACGTGAGTCCACAGTGAGACGCCCTCCGTAATGTCCCGAAGGCAGTGGGGGTGGGGAGAGTGGTCTGCACCTGTTCCCATGCCCTCCAGCCTGGGGCTTCTCCTGCAGCTTCCTGGCTTCCTCTCTGGATGATGCAGGAAAGCCCCTTACAGGGTTGGGCAAAAGCTGCCTATGGATTGGTCCTCACCTCTCATGAAACTGGAAAGGAACCCCATAGCCATTAAGCAGCCACTCACATTATTCTCCACAGCCCCCCATCCCCACCCCAGCCCCTGGAAACTAGAAATCTACTTTCTGTCTCTATAGATTTGCCTATTCTGGATTTTTCTTTTCTTTTCTTTCTTTCTTTCTTTTTTTTTTCAGGGTTTTACTCCATCACCCAGGCTGTAGTACAGTGGCAAGATCTCAGCTCACTGCAGCCTCCACCTTCCACGTTCAAGGTTCAAGTGATTCTCCTGCCTTAGTCTCCCAAGTAGCTGGGATTACAATCGTGCACCACCACACCCGGCTAATTTTTGTATTTTTAGTAGAGATGGAGTTTCACCATGTTGAACTCCTGGCCTCAAGTGATCCACCCACATCCGCCTCCCAAATTGCTGGGATTACAGGTGTGAGACATTGTGCCTGGCCTCGGTGTTTCTTATAAAGGCAATCATATGAAATGTGGTCTTTTGTGCCTGGCTTCTTTCACTTACCCACGCTCATCAAGGCTCCCTCCTGGCATGTGTCTCGCTCCTTTTTGTGGGTGTACCTTCCTAGGGCCCCCGTGACTTCCTGGCTGCTCGGATCGGTCAGCTGTATTGGGTTGTGTGTGTGCGGATGGCTGTGACATGCTACGTGCCACTCTCAGTGTCTCACCTGGTTCACCTCATTCATTCCTCATAGTCACTGATGAGCTCACTGTCATTCTCATCCACATTTGACAGGTGAGGGAACTGAGGAACAGAGTTTCAGTACTTGACCAATGCCCTGCAGCTGGCACAAGGTAGCTCAAAGATTCCAATTGAGGGAGTTTCATTCTGGCGCAGTGCTGTCCTGCTGGTTCCTGGATCATGGAGGACATGGGGAGACTCTGTCCGGACCCTCTCATTCTCAGCTTCATGCTACCTGGGAAAAAAGCCATTGAACTGGTAGCGGTCCATTCAGCATGCACAGAAACACAATTGTGTTATTCATTGTAAGATATTTACTATTTTTTATGATAAATATAATGCCCACTTAGAATCTAGACAAATCAAATGTTAAGAAAAGAGAGAGCTATGATAAAAAATAAGAAGAGATGTAGAGAATGGAATTGGAAAATGAAAGAAATATAGAAAATATAGGGGAACATCTATGGTAACATAACTGTGGGGGTAAATGGGTTGGAGTAAGTGTCAAGGAGACTTGGGTGGACATTACTTGGTAAAAGAATAGCCATTTAAAAAAATTGACAAGGCCATTTTGACATAGAAGCATCAAAAACTTTCTGGTATCAGAACAGCCTTGTACGAGTCACTGGGTTAAAATGGACACACTGGATGCCCAAAGAAAGGAGGGTAATATTAACAGGAGCTGTCCTCTGACTTCTGCAGTGCTCCAAAAGAGGAAAATTGCACTAAATGGCATGTCAGATGTCTGAATGCCAGGCACCTCGCTCAATGCTTTTACAGGTGATATCCCAGGAACTCTCCCCAGCCTCTCTCTAGGTTGACGATGGCACCTCCAGCACATAGGTGGGTCCGTGGTACAATGCGCTTCCTGATGTCTCAGAGGTGCAGGTCTGCACCCATCCCTGGCTCTCCAGCCTTCTGCTGTTTCTGCAGCCTCATGGTTTCCTCTTGGGTGAAACAAACCCTTATGTCCCTGCTGGGCTGGGGAAAAGGCTGAGTATGGATCAGTCCTCACCTCTCATGGGAAGTCCAGAACAGCTCAAAGACCACGTTTTACTCATGGCCTCCTCCGTATTCACATTACTTGCTGATCAATGAACATCTTGACTCCACCTTCTTGTTGCTTTTGAAGCAATGTTCCCTTGCCCAGCCCTGTGAAATGCCTTCCTCCAGCAGCCCATGCTCTGGTTGCTGTTGATTTATTAATACTTCTCCTTTGCTCCCCAACGATCAAGATGGGCATATGAAATCCATGCACACTTGGAAGCAAGAATAGATAAAGAAAGCAAGGCACACAGAGCCAAGGGTGCTTCCCAAGGAGCCCAGGGGAAGTCTGAGCACAGGGAGAAGAGCTGCCTGGGCCTCCCAGCTGCCAGGATGAGCGCGCAGCACCCTGAGCCCAAAGAGGGCCATGTCCACTCACAGACGGTCATGGGTTTTCCTTTATTTGTTCTCCGTTGGCACTGAGGTTTCTTCTCTAAGCCGCGACCAGGAGGGCTGGGGTGGATCCAGGCCACGCAGGTCATGGTTCCACTGACGCAGCAGCATCTGTGGCAGGCTGTTTGGCTGAAGGACACACACATGGTCGTAGTTGCTGGGGAGGGGGGTGTCTTTAAATGTTTGCTTCATATCACAGGACACAGCCGGGGCTCTCTGCTAGGACACTGCAATTCACAGAGCACCAAAGAAGCCAAGAGAATCAGAGGTGGAAGTGGCGAAAGGCCCTTCATCTGGGGATGGTGGAAGGTACAGGAAGAAGGCCCAGAGAAAGCCCCAGGGAGGGGCACCATGACTTGTGCAGCCATCAGCACAGCCATCAAACGTGGGGCCCATTGGGTTTCCTTGAAAATGGATAATGTGCCGGGCGCGGTGGCTCACGCCTGTAATCCCAGAACCTTTGGGAGGCCGAGGTGGGCAGATCATGAGGTCAGGGGTTCAAGACCAGCCTGACCAATATGGTGAAACCCTGTCTCTACTAAAAATACAAAAAATTAGCTGGGTGTGGTGGTGCGCACCTGTATTCCCAGTTACTTGGGAGGCTGAGGTGGAAGGATAGCTTGAACCTGGGAGGCAGAGGTTGCAGTGAGCCTAGGTCGTGCCATTGCACTCCAGCCTGGGCGACAGAGAGTGAGACTCCGCTTCAAAGAAAAAAAAAGAAAAGAAAATGGATAATGTATGTGTATGTTTTTAATATATCTGTCTTTCTTTTTTTAATAAAAAAAATCATAGAGCAGATGGAATTTATGGCCAAACATATTGCCCTGCATTTTCTAAAAATAGAATAATTGCCTTTGTAAAACAAGAACATAAAGCAGATACAGCTCAGGGAAGGTATGGCAAGAGAGAAGGAAATGAGGCATGCTCAAACTGGCAGAACTTGGAAAGATGTGAAAGAGAAGCGTACAACCGTTTGCAGACATACAGAAGAACAGACACTGTTGAGAACATAGCAGGTACATGGAGGACAGGATTGCAAACAAAGTGAACAAAAGAAAATGGAAGTAAAGAGACACTGAAAGGGACTTGAGTATGGGAAGGCAGTAAAAAGGATTCCAAATATTTGTACTTGATGAGTCTGAAGGATAAAAGAACTAAGATCATGAATGAAAAAATTTTAAATTAAAATTATAACCTAAGAAACATTTCTGGAAATAAAAAAGAAGACTTGAACCTATAGATTGAAAGAGAATATTGTGCCCCAGAGAAACTGCATACAGAGGCCAACGCTAAGGCATTTCTGATGAAAGTAACTAAAACCCTGTCCCTTTCTCTTGACTCCCTTTTTATCTTTGAAATCTGACTTGAGTCTTCTTCCCAGCTAGAAGAGAGAGGAGCTGGCCTGTGGTGTACTCAAGAAAGTTGTTTTGTCCCTAACTGTATTAGGCCATTCTTACATTCCTATAAAGAAATACTTGAGGCTGGGAAATTTATAAAAAGAAGTTTAACTGGCTAACTGTTCTGCAGGCTTTACAGGAAGCATAGTGGTGTCTACTTCTGGGGAGGCCTCAAAAAGCTTCTAGTCATGGCAGAAGGCAAAGAGGGAGCAGGAACCTCACAGCAAGATCAGAGCAAGAGAGAGAGTTGGGGGAAGATGACATACACATTTAAACGACCAGAGCTCATGTGAACCCAGAGCCAGAGCTCATTCATCACCAGGGGGAGGGCCCAAACCATTCAGGAGAGATATGGCGCTGTGACCCATGTACCTCCCACCAAACCCCACCCCTAACACTGGGGATGACATTCCAACATGAGATTTGGGTGGGGTCACATATCCAAGCAATGTCACTAGCCCAATTGACATACAAATATAAAGGCAACAGACATCTTTGAATATGTAAGAATTCAAATATGGTTTATTTGAGTCTGCATTGAAGAAACTACTAGCCAAAGAATTTTAGCCAACCAAGTGATGAAAGAGGAGAATTAGCTCAGAGCATTGAATCCATGTAACTCCAGGGTTAAGACATAAGGTGGGCTGGATGTGGTGGGTCACACTGTAATTTCATATCACTCTGGGAGGCTGAGGCAGGTGGATTGCTTGAGCCCAGGAGTTTAAGACCAGCCTGGGCAACATGGGAAAACCCTGTCTCTACCAAAAATACAGAAATTAGCCAGGCATGGTGACGGGTGCTGGTAATCCCAGCTACTTGGGAGGCTGAAATGGGAGCATGAAGTGGGAGGATCACCTGAACCCAGGAGGGTTCGGTGATTGAAGGTTCAATGACAAATCTGCCATGAGCCATGACTGCACCAGCGCACTCCAGCGTGGGTGACAGAGTGAGACTGTGTCTCAAAAAAAAGAAAAGAAAAAGACATAAGGCGATGACAATGTTCCAGGAGAGAGAGAGAGAGCGTGAATAGTGAGGGGGAGAAGAGCAAATGGCTGGAGAATACTGTCTGGGGGATGTGGGATGGCTCTGGAGCACAGGTGAAACTGCCTTCAGGTTGGGGATGAAACATTTCTCACTAGCCCAGGAATGGAGGCTGAGTGTGTGGGTGCAGATGCCGGCATGTGGCTGGATGCGAGGATAGACATTTGGGGGAGTTCTCTGCTGGCTGCTGCTGTTTCTCAGCAAAGTCTCAGCTGAGAGTGAGGATGGGAGAAGAGGGCTTGGGGATTGGAGGAGAAAGAGGAAGATATGAAATGGTCATTTCTGTAGCAGTGTCTAATTTACTGTTTGGTCATCTATTGATCAAATATTTGTACTTGATGAGTCATGCTCAAACTCCATTGATGATCAAACAGTATATTAGACATTGCTACACAAACGTAATTATTTCCAAAGTAATTATTTCCGAAATTCTACCTTTCATTTTTCCAAGTTCCCAAGTTCCTCTTGGTACATTTTCTTTGTTTTTCTTTTCCTTTCTTTTCTTTTTAGAGATGGGGTCTCATTATGTTGCCCAGGATGGTCTCGAACTCCTGGGGTCCAGTGATCCTCCCGGCTCAGCCTTCCAAAGTGTTGAGATCACAGGCGTGAGCCACTGCACCCGGCTTTCCTGGTACATTTTCAGCTCTGCACGCCCGTTCTTTACATGGGCTCTTGTTTACCTTTAGAAGGCCAGCCTCGTTTTCTTTAAACATCGCTGTCCCGTCTTCTGTTGCTGCTACTTCTGGTGTCTTAAGTCCTTAGGGGCTAAATCTTTTTGCCGTTTCTACTGACTGTCACCAGTGTGGCCACCTCTTCTGTGCTTGGTGACCTTCATAAACCAGTATCTGCTTCTCTGGCGTGTGTGGGAATTCTGATGGCCCAGACTGAGAAGGTTTTTTCTTTACGAGCAGCCAGCTCACTGTCTTCCTGTGAAGGTTTTTTCTTTAAGAGCAGCCAGCTCCCTGTCTTCGAGGGTCCTGATGCCGCAGGGGCTCCGGGGCCAGCGCCCACCTGCTGCCGGCCAGCTCTGTGTCAGGGCACGCCGCCGAGGCTCACGTCTTCAGGGAGACCTCACACTTCCCACTTGCTGTGGCTCTAGGCTGGCTCTGATCCACTTCAGTCCAGTTCTCTTCTCGTTGGTGTATGTTTTGGGGTTGGGGCGAGGGGTGGAGAGTTGGTCTTTAGCAATTTCCTGGCTTCCTGTGAGTCCAGCCATTTGTTTTCCTTTTGTCAGTCCAGGGCCTGGGTGTCTCTCAGACTCTTGCAGAGATGAAGGAGAAAGCTTCATTTTTTACTTGAAATCCATCGGTACCTTTTGAAACTTGTACCGTGGTTCTGTGTTAGCCAACCTATCAAGATGA
Organism: Cacajao melanocephalus; assembly: GCA_963573385.1. NCBI lineage: Eukaryota > Metazoa > Chordata > Mammalia > Primates > Pitheciidae > Cacajao > Cacajao melanocephalus. The sequence goes on from CAUYLG010014527.1 coordinate 51,567, forward strand.
GAAACTAAAACGCAGTAGTCACGTGGTGAATTACAGCAACTGCACACACGAGTCAGCACACAGAACACTAAGTGATACTTCTGGCTCTGACGCTGCGTAGGCTCCCAGCCCCCACCCCCCACGTCACACTACATGTTATACGCAGTGACCTTGCCCTTTGTGTCCATGCCTTTACTCACATTGATTCCTTTTCCTAGTCCCCACCTTGTCTGGGGCCACCCACTCCATAAAATCGTAGCTTAGCTCACGTCCTCCTGCCGCCTGTGGGTCTGCCCCATGCCTTGCCCTCACCGGCCCTGTCATCCAAGTGCCTCCAGGCTGGGACTTCTCTCTCCTCCCCTGTCTCCTCTAGCACCTGGGAGCTCCTGGGTCTGGGCTGAGCATTTACCTTCCCCATACCTTCTCCAGGTAGGGCAGGACCCAGTCAAGGGAAGACACGTTTTGTTGGGAGAGATGAATGAATGTGGGGTAACTTAGGGGCCCCTATTCCTTTTCAGTCTTAGCCATCTAAGATGCTTTTTGGTGTTTCTGAAACAACTGCCTGCAAAAGCAAAGCATGGAATGCAGAGAGGAGTGTGCTCTGGAACTTGTCAGGCCCTGGACACTGGAGTTACTGGCATCGGGAAGGGCGTTGGCTGGAGGTGTGAGTGGATTCCCATGAGGGTCCTCTTGGCGGTGCTGTTCTGGGGACTCACAGGAAGGTGGGGGAGAGAAAGGAATGTTCAATTAAGAAGGAATTGTGGTTGTTGGGGGCAGAGTCAGATGGAGCTACACTCCGCCTGTCTGGAACCCACAGAGGGGCCTCCAAGCAAAGTTATCCAAAGGGGAAGATGCTACATGAGTCAGCTCAGCTCTGGTCAAAAGCTGGAGCCTATTGACGTGGATTTTTCTCTCTTTTCTGGCATCTCGGGAAACAAGCAAGGGATTATTACAGTTCCAGCTTACTCCTTGCCTCTCCTTATGAAGGCTGGTGCTGGCCTAGCCTCTTTGACAGCCTCTCCTTGCAATTCTTGGGAAGGTCAAAGATCCCAGTGCATGCCTGAGCTAGACAGAGGCAAATGCATGAAGGCCTCCTTTAGAGATGGAAATGGTTCCCTTCGATGTCCCTGCTTTCTCAACAGTAGGAGGGTGACATCTGGGAGGGATGGAGGTCATGTTTCCTGGCTCCTGGCTTTCTATCATCTTACCTGTTTCTGCATCTTCCAAAAGGAAGCCTTGTTCAAACCCTTGTTGGAGACCTATCCTATCCCTGGTCTTGTCCTGTGTTTACTGAGCATCTTTCTGGAGCCAGGCGTGGTGCTGTGCACTGAGCCTAAAAGATCAAGCTTCCCCAAGCATCCTAGGAGTGACCCATGGATGAAGAGTCACTCATCTCAGACCAGGCTGATAGTGAGTGCCAGGCAGGCAGGACCTCTTGGAGTCAGCCACAGGGTCCAGAGAAGATGTCCAGCAGGGAGCTAACTTTTGGGCTAAGTTCCTTCAAATCAACAGCAGTTAGCTGGGCAAACAGGGGTAGCCAGGCAGGGCAGGCAGTGTGGGTGAGGGGGCTTGTATTAGCCCAAGTCCTTTTTCAGCTGCCTAAAAAAGGGCAAGGGCTGGATCTTTTTAGATCCACAAATATGCCAAGCTGGCCCCAGCAACAGTCCTGAAAAGCTGTTTTTCTGCTCCAGAACTATTTTTTAATATGCAAAATGAACATGGTATCACCTAGTTGACAGGGGTATACATGAAGTTTTATAATTTGTGTTTTGCAGCTTTACTTAGGTATAATTGGGCAATAACACATATTTAAATAACACATATTTAAAATATATAATTGGGTAACTTTTAACAATGTTCATGAAACCATCACCAGGATAAAATGATGAACATAACCAACTCCCCCAAGCTTCCTTGAGCTCCTTTGAAATCTCCCTCCATCCTCCCCCATTCTCAGAAAAACACTGATCTACATCCTGTCATTATAGTTTTCATTTTCCAGAATTGTATGCAAATGGAATTATACAGTAAATACTTTTTGTTTGACTTCTTTCACATGGCATAATTATTTTGATATTCTTCTATGCTATTGATGGCAGCTGGCCTCTTCCTTCTCCCGGCATTCTCTCTGATTTCAGAGCAAAGTTGAAGCCAAGCTCAGGCACCATCATGACCCAGCCAGGAGCATGCACACTCAGGGTGGCACTGACATGCCAGCCCCCTGCCACCTCAGCCCCTTCTGGACTTTGGGTACTGACGATCATGGAAGGGAGGGTGACGGGGGGGAGGTGCCTGAGGGTGGCTTGGCCTGGGCCTGCAGGTGCCCCTTGGCATGAATAGCCTGGGTGCCATGGATGACATGTAGATGGCAGCAGGAAACAGACAGGCTTCTAGGTAGAAAGGGCTGGGTCCCCGGTGAAGCCCCACCTTCAAGCCAGGGATGATGACCTTAAGCATGGGGGCTGGGCTGTCAGTTCCAGGTGGAGCCCATGGCTGGAGTGAGAAATTATGGTGCTTTTTCCAGGCCCACCCCTGGCCAGCCATGAACCAATCAACACATACTTCCTCCCTTCGGAAGCCCATAAAAACCTCAGACTCAGTCATACTCGAGCAGACATTGGGACAACCTGACTGCAGAAAGGAGCTACTCACTTTGGGTCTCCTGAGAGCTGTACTGTTACTCAATACAGCACCTCTTTGCCTTGCCCACCCTCTGGTTGTCTGCGTATCTCATTCTTCCCAGACGTAGGACAAGAACTTGGGGCCTGCTGAATGGCGGGACTGAAAGAGCTATAACACAAACAGGGCTAAAACATGCCCTCTCCTCTTGCTATGCTGCAAGTGATGAGGAGTGAAGAGCTGTGGCCTTCAGGGAGCCCAGACCTAGGGGGCTCCCTGAGCCAGGGCTGTGACACACTCTTTGGGGCTCTGTGGTTTCTGGTGTCTCTAAGCGTCTAGACACCACCACATTCCCCTCATCCAGATGCAGGTGTCCATAATGGAAGCCACTTGTGGTGCATCTGATCCAGCTGCAAGCTTGCATGGAGCCAGTGCCTGTGCCGTGTCTGGAGCTGCCTGCCCTGCTGCAGCATCCAGCATGTCTGGCTGTGTGCACTGGTTGGACCCCATGCTTGCTCACTCACATACCCCTTGGTGCTCCACACCTGGCTTGCCCTTGGTAGGCATGGAATCCAGGCTGTTAGCACAAGCTAAGTGGGCAGAATGAGCCCAGTGGGCCTGAGCAAAACTCAGACCAAGGTGTCACAGACTATAGAGGCTTCCAGATGAAAAGCAACACCCTAAGAATCCTGTGACAGTACCATGCATATGTTAATTCCTTTTCTTTCCACTGTTAAGTAGTCTTCCATTGTATGGATATACTGCAATTTGTTTATCTGTTCACCTGTTGATGGACATTTGTTGTTTCCAGAGTCTCACTATTACAAATAAAGTTGTTATATTTGTGAGCAAATCTTTATGCGGCCATATGCTTTCATTTTTCTTGAGTAAATATCTAGGAGTGAAATGCCTGTATCATATGATAGGTGCTTGTTTAATTCTTCAAGTAACTGCCAAACTGTTTTCCAAAGTGGGTTATTCATTTTATAATTCCACCAGCAGTATATGAAAGTTTTAGAAGCTCCACAACCTCTTCAACACTTAATAGGCTGGGCACAGTGACTCATGTCTATAATCCCAGCACTTTGGGAGGCCGAGGTGGGCAGATCACTTTAGGTCAGATGTTTGAGACTAGCCTGGCCAAAGTGATAAAACCCTGTCTCTACTAAAAATACAAAAATTAACCAGGTATGGTGGTGGGTGACTGTAATCCCAGCAACTCAGGAGGCTGAGGCAGAAGAATTGCTTGAACCTGGGAAATGGAGGCTGCAGTGGGCTGAAATCACACGATTGCACTCCAGCCTGAGCAACAGCATGAGACTCCATCTCAAAAAAAAAAAAGAAAAAAGAGAGAAACCCTTAATATAATCTGTCTATTTAATTTAGCCAATCTAGTGCATGTATCATGGTATCTCATTATGGTTTTATTTTGCATTTCCGTAAGAATTAATAATGCTGAGTACCTTTTTTATTTTTCATTTTTTTGAGACAGAGTTTTGCTGTTGTTGCCCAGGCTGGAGTACAATGGTGCAACCTTGGCTCACAGCAACCTCCACCTCCTGGGTTCAAGGGATTCTCCTGCCTTAGCCTCCTGAGTAGCTGGGATTACAGGCATGTGCCACCATATCCAGCTAAATTTTGTATTTTTAATATAGATGGGGTTTCTCCATGTTGGTCAGGTTGGTCTTGAACTCCTGACCTCAGGTGATCTACCTGCCTCGGTCTCCCCAAAGTGCTGGGATTACAGGCATAAGCCACTGCACCTGGCCAATGATGAATATCTTTTAATGTGCTTCTTTGCCATCATTTTTGATAAAGTATGTAACTTAATATCTTGCTCATTTTTAATTGGATCATTGAATTGTAGGAGTTCTTTTTACATTCTAGATTCAAGTTCATTGCTGGATATATGCTTCTTGGATATTTTCCCCGTATATTTGGCATATCTTTTAATTTTATAGGTCTATTTTGAAGAGCAAAAGTTTTTATGTGAAAAGTCTCCAATTTATTTACTTTTTCTTTTACATTTCATGCTTTGTGTGATATTTAAGAAATCTTTGCCGAACAAGATCACTAGAATTTCCTCTTATATTTTATTCTAGAAGTTTTATAGTTTTAGTTTTTACACTTAGAACTATGATCTATCTTGAGTTAATTTTTCATGTGGTGTGAAATATCGAAGCTCATTTTTTTGAACTTTGTATATGGTTATTCAATTTTCCTGGCATTATTTATTTACAATATTATTATTTCCTCATTAGTTCACCTTGAAATTTTTGGTGGAAATCGATTGGCCACATGTCTGGGTCCCCTTTGAGCCTCTGTTCTATTGCATTGACCTATATGCCTATATTTACATCAATACTATAGTGGTCTTAACTATTGCAGCTGTGCAGTAAGTCTTAACATCAGATGGTTTAAGTTGTCAACTTTATCCTTTTTAAAAACGTTTTCTTTGTTGTGTCACTATTCTAGGTGCATTTTAATATAAATTTCAAAATTCATCAAATTTTATAATAGACCTATAGAAATTTTGATTGGGATAATATTGAATCTATACATTAATTTGGGGAGAACTGACATCTTAATATTGAGTCTTCTAATCCATGAATATAGTATCTCTCCATTTAAATAGGTCTTCTTTATTTCTTTCAGCACTGTTTGGTTGTTTTTGGTGTTGTTTGTACACCTTTTGTCAAATGTAATCCCAAGTATTTTCTTTTTTAAAGATATTGTAAATGATTTTAAGTTTCAATTTATTTTTTTCAATACATAGAAATGTAATACATTTGTACTGAACCATATCTTGCAAGCTTGTCAAACTCACTTCTTAGTTCTAGTGGCTTTTTTGGTAGATTCCTTAGGATTTTCTATTTAGATAGCCATTTCATCAGCAAATATGACAGTTGACTTCTGCTTTTCAAATCTATATATTTTTTTAATTTTTTATTTCTTCTCTTTGCCCTATTGCCTTAGCTAGAACCTCCAATACAACACTGAATATAAGTGTTGAGAGCAGATATCTTTGTCTTGTTTCTGGACTTAGGGAGAAAGCATCCAGTCTTTCAAAATTCGATGTGATGTTAATTTGTAGATGTTTCTGCTGATGCCCTTTATCAGGTTGAGGACATGTTCTCTAATATTAATGTGCTGAGAGTAGTTAAAAGGATGAGATACTAGATCTTGACAGATGAATCTCCTGCATTTATTAAGATGATCCTATACGGTTTTCTCCTAAATTTTGTCAATATGGTGAATTACGCTGATGATTTTCAAATGTTAAGTCAATGTTGCATTGCTTTATAAACTGCACTTGTTCATGGCATATTATCCTTTTTGCATATTGTTTGATTCAATATCCTCGGCTTTCATTAATAATAATTGCATATGTGTTCATAAGATATATTACTCTGTAGTTTTTTTGTAATACCATCTTCTGATTTTGGTATCAGAATAATACTACCCTCATGGAATAAGTTGTAAAATGTTCCCTCTTCTTTAGGTTTTTGAAAGAATTTGTGTAAACTTGATTTTGTTTCTTTTTAAGTGTTTGGTGGAATTCTCCAGTTAAGCCAAGTGGCCCTGGGATTTTCTCTGTGAGAAGATTTTAAACAACAAATTACATTTATTTAATAGATACGAAGCTGGGCTAATCAGATAAACTATTCTTAAGTGAGATCTGGCAGTTCATGTCTTTCAATAACTTTCTCCATATTATTGAGATTATTCAGCTTACTTATAGAAAGTTGCTCACAGTATTCTCTCATAGTCATTTTATTGTCTGCAGTATTTTCAGTGATATCCTTCTTCTCTCTTATTTCTGATATTGGCAATTTGTTTTTTTCTCTCTCCGTTTCCAGACTGTCTGGAGAGTGGTTTATCAATCTGATTCATATTTTTCAAACATGTAGCTTTCGGTTTCATTCATCTTCTCTATTATTTTTCTTTTACCTATTTCATTTATTATCATTATCTTTGTTATTTCTTGCCTTTGGCTTAATTTTGAATTAATTTTCTTTCTCTCCTTTCTTTAGGTGGAAGCTAGGGTCATTGATTGAAAAACTCTTCTTTTCTCAGCAGGTAATTAGTGCTATAAACTTTAAGCACTGTTTTAGCTGTATCACACACATTTTGACATGTCATGATTTTTTATTTTTATTCATTTCAAAACACATTTTTAAATTCCTTGTAGTTTATTATTTGACCCACAAGTTATTCAGAAGTGTGTTAGTTTCCAAATATTTGGGGATTTTTTAAAGATGTCTTTCTGATATCAATTTCTAATTTAATTTCATTGTGTGCAGAAAACATGCTTTATGTGACTTGAATCCTTGTAAATTTATTCATTTTGGGGTCCCAGAATAAGATTTCTCTTGGAATATTTGTGTGCTCTTGAAAAGAATGTGTTTTTTAGTTGTGTCTCTGCCAGGTTTTGGTATCAGGATCATGTTGGTTTCATAAAATGAGTTAGGGAGGATTCCCTTTTTTGATATTGTTTGGAATAATTTCAGAAGGAATCGTACCAGCTCCTCTTTGTATGTCTAGTAGAATTTGGCTGTGACCCCATCTGGTCCTGGACTTTTTTTG
>CAUYLG010014528.1:0-10795 GCA_963573385.1 Cacajao melanocephalus
TTCTCGTGTTCACAGGAGAGGAAAACTGCCATGCCTTACCAGTTACAGTATCTCACAGAGAAAGACGCCTCCTCAGAAACTTCTTTGCAACCCTAGAACACTGTGTCCTATCCACACACACGGTCCTCACTTCTCCAAACAGCCCTCCCCACACAGAAGCCTGGAGCCCACTGACCTTGGCAAGACAGCCAGAATTGGCTTTGTATTTTCAACCCGGTTTTATCTTTGCTGTGCTCATTCTTCGATTAAAAAAAAAAACAAACAAAAAAAAACAAGTATGTGATGCTTGAGCAATCCAGGCAATAGATGACAGAAACATATGTGTAGGTTCTAAAGAGTTATTGGGGAGATCAATGTTTGTGTATAGGGGTGTGGATTAAACCCCAAAGTATCCTTGCTTTGATAATTGCTTTGATACAAGTCATATGAACTTCTTCTTATTCTTTTTTTTTTTTTTTTTTGATGGATCTCCCTCTGTTGCCCAGGCTAGAATGCAATGGTGCGATCTCAGCTCACTGCAACCTCCACTTCCCAGGTTCAAGCAATTCTTGTGCCTCAGCCTCCTGAGTAGCTGGGATTACAGGTGTCTGCCACCATGCCTGCATAATCTCTTTTTGTATTTTTAGTAGAGATGAGGTTTTGCCATGTTGGTCAGGCCTGTCTCGAACTCCTGACCTCAGGTGATCCACCCACCTCTGCCTCCCAAAGTGCTGGGATTACAGACGTGAGCCACTGTGCCCAGCCTCATATGAACTTCTGTATGACTTCAAGGTCAAGGTGCCATTCCATTCCTGAGAATCCATTATCCAGCACAGTGTGGAGGATGGGAACAGGCAACTGAATTTCAAAGAAAATTCAAAAACAATCTTTTAACCAATTTTTTTAAGCAACCCTCTCCTGGTGTCCTAAAAGTCAGCTGAATGACCCCATTTTGTGATTCCCAGATTGCTGGAAGGGGCTACTGGGTCGTTGCACACCAGTACTCCCCACAGCCAGAATGATCTTGTCTTCCACATCTGTCTGCTGTCCTTCAAATGTATCTAGATAAAGTCATGCCGATGACATTCTGACATAATAATAATTTCCGATCATTCAGACTTTTCTTAATGATTAAATATGAAAAATAAAACTACTATCCCATTAGAGAAAACATCTGTTTTTAATCACAATAAAGAATTTAAAACTTGAATAAACCCCAATCCAGGGATTTGGTAGAATATTTACCTGAATATAAACATTTGCTTAATTTTAAGTTACACCTTTGCTAGTCCTTCATGGAAACATGCAAATGAGAGTTTTCCTTGTATAGCTAGATTCTGGTGGTTTTTTTTGTTATTTTGACATAATGAGGGTATTTTGAACAAAAAGGAGTGGTAAACGTATTTTTGTTATATCCCTTCTTTTTTTTTTCTTTCAGACAGGGTGTTCCTCTGTTTCCCAGTCTGGAGTACAGTGGTACAATCTCAGCTCACTGCAACCTCTGCCTCCAAGCTCAAGTGATTCTGCCACTTCAGCCTCCTTCTACCTCAGCCTCCTGAGTAAGTGGGACTACAGGCATGCACTACCACACCTGGCTAATTTTCTTAGTCTTTGTAGAGACAGGTCTGCCTCCAAGCTCAAGTGATTCTCCCACTTCAGCCTTCTTCTACCTCAGCCTCCTGAGTAACTGGGACTACACGCATGCACTACCACACCTGGCTAATTTTCTTAGTCTTTGTAGAGACAGGGTTTTTCTATGTTTCCCAGGCCGGGAACTCAAACTTCTGAGCTAAAGCAATCAGCTCACCTCAGTCTCCCCAAGTGCTAGGATTACAGGCATGAGCCACCATGCCCAGTCTATATTCCCTCTTGATAAGACTTCTAGCATGAATTAAAATCATTTTCCTGCCACAGTAAACATTGTACAAAATAGGGAACATAGTAGAAATGTTCCTTGATGACTGAAAATCTTTCAGAGAATTTGGGGCATCCTCTGACCCGTAAGACATTCCTGGTGTTACTTGTCTCAGACTGAGCTCCTACGTCCTGAGTTCAAAAATGTGATGAAGAGTTTCTTTTTAGAATAAATCCCCATTGCCAGTTTATTTCGTTGAGATCGTCTCTCTCTAATTCCATTGATCTAAATTAGGGGAAAAAAGTGGATGAGTCAGCATTACTGGGCACCAAGCTGGCTCAATGTCAAAGACATAAAGCTCATCCAGCTTCCTTCCCAGCACTAACACAGCTGTAGTGACAGGTTTGGGAAGATTAACCACTGTCAAAGTTGGCATTTGAGGACACAGCAAGACACAGGAGAGACTGCAAGTGTCGGTGATGCAAGGAGCTCCTGAAGAGAGAAGAGAAACAACTATGCCCACAGCATCTTCTCTCTTATTCTTTCATTCTAGAAGGGTCTCCCCACCTCTTCCAAAACAAATGCCAGGTGTTTTGCTGCATTCCCATTAAAAACCCAAGAAAGGAACTTGATATGGTAGCTTTTCAATGTTTTCAGAGAGCCTAGGTTGGAAGACGTCATATGAAGAATCGTTAACTACAAGAAGGGCTGGACTAACGGAGGGTTAGCTAGGAAGGAAGACAGAGGAAAGGAGGAGCAGTAATCCCTGGAGACAGAAGAAGAAAACAACGAGGCAAGCCTTGCTGTTACCCCCACTGAAGGTCTGGAGAAAGTGGCACAGAGAGGGAGGCTTCAGGTTGTTGGAAACAGATCCTCGGTGCTGCAAAGAAATCAGCACTGAGACTAAGGATCTCTCAGCAAGCAATTTTTACCTCCTGGGCTGCAGAAAGGGTACCCTCACTAGCCATCTTGCCACAAGAGTACAACGAACAAAGGAAAAGCAGACATATTTATCCCTTACACGTTTGGGGTTGTTCTTACTGCTGTGTCTGATCTCTGTTGGCTGGAGCAGGACCTCACAATGTAAACTAAAACCCAATTGGCTAACAACTTAAACCTTTTTAAACAGGTAAAAGCAATGGCGAACTGGGAGCATGTCCAGCACAGGTATCTTGGTTAAAGTACAAGGGCACAGAATGTACTACGTGCCTGTACGCATGGCATGTTTAACAGCTACATAGGATAGGGCTTAACGAAGAGCTATTAACACACTTATGATTTATTCTTTAATGAGAAAGGAAACTTTGAAGAGGCACTTTTACTTCCCACACAGGTGGAGCCCAACAGTCTCCCTGACTTGAGATGAAGCTGCATATCTGGGGAGACCAAGGCAGCTGCAGTTCCCAGGGCAGAATAGTAGAAAGGAGAGGATTCAACAGAGAGAACCCCAGAGATGGGCAAAGTACTGATCAGCATGTGCTGGTATGGAAACCCCCTGAGGCGAGAAGGCACAGAACACCTCAAAGGTTTAGGAGGAGCAATGCTCAAAGCTCACACAGAGCTGGGAATAGTTCCTGTTCCCACCAGCCAGGATGGAATACCTCATAACTCACAGGGCATCTGTTAGGGCAGTAAGACAGGTTTTGCCTCAGTGGTGGGGAAGATTAATCCTCACCTAAACACTGCTCTCGTTCCATTTAACAAAGCGAGATGCAAAGGATTAAGCTGTTTCAAATAACTTAACTGCATCCCAGAGCAAAGCTCAATACTATTTATAGGAATACAAAAATATCCAGAACCCAAAAAGCTTAAAGTCCACAGTGACTAGCCTGCAAGCAGGGAAATGTGACCCACAACGGAAAAAAAATCACATAATTTGTCTTGAACCAAGAAGTTACACAGATGATAGAATTAGTACACAAGGACTTTTTTTCAAGAAGGATAACTGTATTCCATATGTTCAGGAGGATAGAGGGAAGACAGTATGTTAAGCACAGATGGAAAACATAAAAAAGACCCAAATCAAACTTCTAGAGATGAAAACTATGATGTCCAAATAAAAAACTCACTGGGTGAAATTACTGACAGGTTAGCCACTGCAGAGAAAAAGATTAGTGAACTTGAAGATATAGCAATAAAAATGCTCCAAAATGGAACACAGAGAGAATTAAGATGGAAAGAAACAACAAAAAATAAAATAAAATAAAATAAGATAAAACATCAGTGAGCCATGACACAAATTCAAGTAACCAAATGTATTTGTAATTAGAGTCCCCACAGGAGGAGGGGCGATAAAAAATATTTGAAGAAATAACGACTAAAAAATCCCCAAATGTGATGTAAATGATGAACCAACATATCCAATAATCTCAACTAATGCCAAGCATAAGAAACAGTGAGGGCCAGGTGCAGTGGCTCACACCTGTAATCCCAGCACTTTGGGAGGCCAAGGCAGGTGGATCACTTGAGGTCAGGAGTTTGAGACCAGCCTGGTCAACATGGTAAAACCCCATCTCTACTAAAAATACAGAAATTAGCCAGGTGTGGTGGCGTGTGCCTGTAATCTCCGCTACTTGGGAGGCTGAGGCAGGAGAATTGCTTGGACCTGGGAGGCAGAGGTCACAGTGAACCAAGATCACACCACTGTCCTGTAGCCTGGGCGACAGAGTAAGACTCTGTCTCAAAAAAGAAAAGAAACAGAAACCTACAACAAGGCATATTGTAACCAAACTGCTTCAAACCAGTGAAAAATATTAAAAGTAGCCAGAGAAAAAAAGAACAAAGGTAAGAATTTTGCTGGAAATAATGAAAGCCAGAGTACAATAACACAGTATCTTTAAAGTGTTGAAAGAAAAAAACTGTCTACCTAGAACTCTTTGCCAAGAAAAAATATTTTTCTAAAGCAGGTGAAATAAATATTTTTCCAGACATACAAAAGCTAAAAGAATAACCCCTAGCACACCTGCATTTCAAGAAATGTTAAAGGAAGACCTTCAAGCAGAAAGAAAAGAACATGAAATGGCAGTCAGGATCTACACAACAGAATAAAGAACATCAGAAAATGGTAACTATGCAAGTAAATACAGTCTTTTTCATTACTACTTAAATCTCTTTTAAGAGATAATTGGCTGATTAAAGCACAAATAATGTGTATTACGGGATGTGCAGCTCATGCAGAAAGACAAAACAGCACAAAGGCCGAAAGAGATGGAATGGAAGCCTACTGTTGTAAGCCTCTTGTAATATATGTAAAATGATACAATCATTTGAAAGTAGATTGCAAGATATTAAAGATGTATGTTATAGGTCCTAAAGCAACCACTAAAACAACACAAATAGTTGTAGCCAATAAAATAATCCAAAAGAAGGCAAAAAAGGAGGAAATATGAAACTAGTCTATAGATTTAAACTAACCATATTAATAATCACATTAAATGTGAATGTTATAAACACTCCAGTTAAAAGGCACATATTTTCAGGCTGGGCAACAGTGACTCATGTCTGTAATTCCAACACTTTGGGAAGCCGAGGTGGGTGGATCACTTGAGGTCAGGAGTTCAAGACCAGCCTGGGCAACATGGTGAAACCCCATCCCTACTAAAAATACAAAAATTAGCTGGGCATGGTGGCAGGTGCCTGTGGTCCCAGCTACTCAGGAGACTGAGGCAGGAGAATGGCTTGAACTTGGGAGGTAGAGGCTACAATGAGCCAAGATCACACCATTGCATAGGTGTGATAGAGTAACCTGGGTGATAGAGTGACACTCTGTCTCAAAAAAAAAAAAAAAAAAAAAAAAAGTATAGATTTTCAGAGTGGATTAATAAAACAAGCTCCAACTATATGCTGCCTACAACATAGGTACTTAATTTTTTTAAAGCACAAATAGGCTAAACATAAAAGAACGGAAAAAGGGAAAGATGTACTATGCAAACATTAATCAGGCCATTGTGTCTATATTATATAAGACAAAGTAGATTTTACAGCAAAAAAAATATTACAGGCATAAAGAAGATAATTTCACAATGATTAAGAATTCAAAAAATTGAATATAAATTCCACATAAATTCTAAATCTTATACATTCTAAAATAAAGATTAAAAATTATAAAAATCTTTGTCTAATAACAGAGCTTCAAAATACAAGAAGCAAAAACTGGTAGAACCGAAAGGAGTAATGGACAAATCCACAATTATAATCTGGTATTTCCAAACCCCTTCTCAATAACTGAACAAGTGGATAGAAAATCAGTGTGGATACAGATCAACACTATGGCCAACTTGACCTAATTAACACTTTTTAAACACCGCCTAGTAACAGTAAAATAACATTTTATTCAAGTACAGATGGAACATGTACAAGGGAGACCACATTCTGTGCATAAATGTGAGATGATTCAAGTTATACAAAGTATCTTATCTGGCTACAATGAAATTAAATTAGAAATCAATAACAAAGATATCTGGAAATTCTCAATTACTTGGAAACAACAACACGTTTCTGAATAGCCCATGAGTAAAAGAAGAGGGAAATTGTAAAGTATTTGAACAGAATGAAAATGAAAACAGAAATATCAAAATTTGTGGGATGCAGCTGAAACAGGACTCAGTGTGACATTTATAGCATCAAAATCTTATATTTTAAAAAGATCTCAAATCAATGATGCCAGTTTCTCACCTAAGAAACTATAGAGACACTGGTCACACGACAATGTAATTATACCTAATACTCCTGAACTGTACAGTCAGAAATGGTTAGGAGGTTAATTTTATGTTCCACCCTTTCACCACAATAAAAAATAATTTAAAAAATCAACAAGTAACAGTGTATAAAAGAAACCAGACAGCAAAGCATATATACTGTTTGATTCATTTATATAGAATTCAAAACCAATCAATGGTGACAGATGGCAGTTTAGTTGTTACTCTTGGGCAGGAGTATTGACTGGGAAGGAACAAGAGAGGACAATGCGGCGTGATGAAACTGACCTAGATCTATAACTGGGTATGATAACACATGTGTATAGGAGCGTAAGCATTCATCCAGCTTTCAAAGTTAGACAACTCACAGTATGTCTCTGATACCAATAAAACAGGAATTAGAAAGAAAGAAAATGTAGAGACACTAAAAAGAGAGTGATTGCCAAGGATGTGAGAGGATGGAGGGAGGGGAATGGGTGGAGCCTAAGGGGTTTCTAAGGCAGTGAAACTAACTAATATCCTAACGATGGAGACAGGACATTATGCATTTGTCAAATCCATAGAACGTATAACACAAACTGAACCTTAATGTAAACTACAGTGAGTCCTCGATGTTGTCTGATGGTTCTTGGAACTGCATGACCATATTATTGTAGGTTCTCCAATACTATGGTTTTGTTCGAGGTAGTTTCAGTATAATGATGAGAAAAAAACTGGTCTCATTATATGTCATTTCACTTAAAATTGCAGTTTCTGAGAACCTATTAATGACACTGAGAACTCACTGTATAGAATGTAATTAATAATAATGTATCAATATTGGCTAATTAATGGAAACAAATATACCACATTAATACAAGGTGTTAATAATAGAGGAAACTGTATGGAGGAGGGAAGGGTGTGTGGGAACTCTTCTTCATGTACTTGCTACATGATTTTTTGGTGACCTAAAACTGTTCTGAAAATAGCCTATTAATTATTTTTAAAGTGCACAGACATATATAAATTGTATATATATACACACACAGATACACACACAGACACATTTTTTGTTGTTATTGTTTGAGATGGAGTCTCGCTCTGTCACTCAAGCTGGAGCACAGTGGCACCATCTTGGCTCACTGCAACTTCCGCCTCCTGGGTTCAAGAGATTCTCCTGCCTCAGCCTCCTGAGTAGCTGGGACCACAGGCAGGCACCACGATGCCCAGCTAATTTTTGTATTTTTAGTAGCGACAGGGTTTCACCATGTCAGCCAGGCTAGTCTCGAACTCCTGACCTCAAGTGATCCACCTGCCTCGGCCTCCCAAAGTGCTGGGATTACAGGAGTGAGCCACCATGCCCGGCCACACACACACATTTCTATAGGGGTGTGTGTGTGTGTGTGTGTGTCTGTGTGTGTGTATATATATATAGACACACACACTATAATATAAATATGTATAATATATACGTATTACCAATATATAATATGTATAATATATACATATTAATAGATATGTATACTATATACATATTATATATTAACAGATTATTAATATATATGTATAATATATACATATTTTATATATGATGTATACATCTTGTATAATATATGTGCACACTTAATATACCACCTAACAAAATATAGCTATCTCACAATCAATAAAGAAAGGAACTAGAAAAAGAAGAAGAGTGTGAGGAAAACACACTAATATTGTGAAAGGCGTCGTCTGCACACGGTAGGCACCTTGGTGATTGTTTCTTCTCCACACTGCACTCTTCGCTATGTTCCAAGTTGCTACAATAAATGGGTATTATCTCATAATGGAAAAATACTCCTCTTCCCCGCTTTTTTAAAGCCTCAAATGCTCTGTTGAAACCAGAGGAGCAGAAAGCAGACACACACCTAATTCAGCACATGATCTTTTTCAGCTGTGTCGAAAGTCAGGAGCTCATTCCTCCTCCCCCTCCCACTCTCCTCTCTGTGTTTACTTCCTGTCAAAGATAAATAATGAGTCAGAAGCAGGACAAGGAGGCGGAGGCTGCTCTCAGCTCTGCCTGACACACCCTGGCTGGGCAGGAGCATAGGAATTGATCTTAAGAGTCCACCAAAGTTTGGAAGGAACATAGCAGGCCACTTGGGAAATGCAGGGCTGGGTCCTTAAGAGCTGGCCCCAGCCAATGCGCAAAACACAGCTCAGATCTTTTTGAGTTTTTTTCTATTTCTAAGATCTGACCCTATTTATAGGAAAATTAAATTTTAAGCATTGACCAAGGTTCACTTTCTAATTATGGAGACCACAACACAGACACTTTCAGACACCTGTGAGAGTGAGTTATGAGTCTAGGTTGCAGGTAGCATCAAACCAGGCTGGATCCTAGTCCCCACCCTGTCATATTATGTCTGTGTGACCTCAGACAAGTTCCTTAACCTCTCTGAGCCCTGATTTCCTCATACGGGCCCCTTAGGTCATCTACAGCCATACACACAGAGCTGCCAGATGAGGTGATACGTGTGGCCCTGGGCCCAATGCCCAGCTTGCAGCAGACCAGGTCACAAATGCCAGTGAAAGGGAGGAGTAAGAAACATCCTTGCCTTCAATTTAAAGCCCATTTATCTCATTTTTTCAAACTATCTTTCTTTTTCTTTTTTTTTTTTTGAGACAGAGTCTCACTCTGTCACCAGGCTGGAGTACAGTGGTGCAATCTTGGCTCACTGCAACCTCCTCTCCCTGAGTTCAAGCGATTCTCCTTCCTGAGCCTCCGAGTAGCTGGGGCTACAGGTGCGTGCCACCAGACTGGGCTAATTTTTGTATTTTCAGTAGAGACAGCGTTTCACCATATTGGCCAGGCTGGTCTCGAACTCTTGACCTTGTGATCCTCCTGCCTCAGCCTCCCAAGGTGCTGGGATTCACGGCAACCAGCCTCAAACCATGTTTCTACCCTTCCCCATAGCTACTGCTCTCTGACACCAAAGACGTTTTTGTTCTAACTAGGAGTTTGTCTTCTGAAAAAGCCAAGAGGTTAAGCTTAAAATTATTCTATGTCTCCTGCCTCCCGGATATAAAGAAGCTCTGAAGTGTCCTAAAGTCTACGTGTCTAGTCCTTCTTACATCCTGTTTCCTATGGATCTACAATAATGACAGGGGCTCTCTGCCTGGAACTGTCTTTTCCCATAATCCTCTACTTCTACTCAATTTTGAAGACCCCGCTCCAAGAAACCTCCCCTGGAGACCTCTCCTGGTTCTCTACAGCAGAGCTAGCCCCTCTCTCCCCACCTCTGTGCTCCCAGAGACTCCACCTATGGCATTTAGCTTGTTCTAGAATTATTCTTTTGCAGGCCTTTTTTTTTTTTTTTTTTTTTTTTTTTTAGACAAATTATCTCTCTTTTGCCCATGCTGGAGTGCAGTGGTACGATCTCGGCTCACTGCAACCTCCGCCTCCGGGGTTCAAATGATTCTCCTGCCTCAGCCTCCTGAGCAGCTGGGAGGCTGCCTGCCACCACGCCCAGCCAATTTTTGTATTTTTAGTAGAGACGAGATTTCACCATATTGGCCAGGCTGGTCTCAAACTCCTGACATTGTGATCTGCCCGCCCTGGCCTCCCAAAGTGCTGGGATTACAGGCGTAAGCCACCATGTCCGGCCTTGCATGCCTTTCTCTAGACTGGACTGGACATCTTGCTCATCTTTGTCCCTCTGGTCCAGCCCAGAGCTTGACCTGTAGTGGGCAGTGGGCCGTGTTTATTAAATGGACTAAAACACCTGCCCCCCGCAAAAAGGCTGGGGTGCTAAGTAGCTGGGCATGGAGCAGGAAATGAGCTGTCCCTGAAGCGGAATGGAGAACTCTGCTTTTCTCTCAGAGATGCCAGGCCCTCCTGGGATTCCCCCAGCACAAGCCCAGGTATGTGATGGTCGGCACTGCATCCCGCCAGCTTCCCCTCGCACCCAGAGGATTTCCTCCTGGAGCCCAGCTCTGTAGCTGCAGAACTCGGCAGACACGCCTGACCTTAGTGTTTTTCCACACCTGAGCACAGGGTCCCACCCGCCCAGTTGCTCAAGCCAAAGCTTCAGGAATCTTCCTTGATTCTTTTCTCCCTCCTTTTTTTTTTTTTTTTTGAGATGGAGTCTCTGTCGCCCAACCTTGAGTTCATTGGTGTGATCTTGGCTCACTGCAACCTCCACCTCCAGGGTTCAAGTGCTCCCGAGTAGCTGAGACTACAGGCATGCGCCACTACACCCAGCTAATTTTTGTATTTTTAGTAGAGACGGGGTTTCACCATGTT
>CAUYLG010014529.1:0-21096 GCA_963573385.1 Cacajao melanocephalus
GTGGCACATATACACCACAGAATACTATGCTGCCATAAAAAAGGATGAGTTTGTGTCCTTCGTAGGGACATGGATGAAGCTGGAAACCATCATTCTCAGCAAACTGACACAAGAACAGAAAATCAAACACTGCATGTTCTCACTCATAGGCAGGTGTTGAACAATGAGAAAACATGGACACAGGGAGAGGAGCATCACACACTGAGGTCTGTTGAGGGGAACTAGAGGAGGGACATTGGGGAGTGGGGAATTGGGGAGGGATAACATGGGGAGAAATGCCAGATATAGGTGATGGGGAGGAAGGCAACAAACCACATTGCCATGTATGTACCTATGCAACAATCTTGCATGTTCTTCACATGTACCCCAAAACCTAAAACACAATTTTGTATATATATATAAGGTATTTTTTATTTTTATAATGACCTTCTGTAATAGTAACCCTATATATAAGGAGAGTGATTCATTTTTTGTGTGAATTGCTTTACAGTTGTCAAAACATTTTTAAATTCAAAGATTTACCTAAATGAGGTGGTGAAAAAATAGGGCTTAGCTCAATCTTTGAAGTCCTTTCTGTGAGCATATTGATCTCAAATTGCCAGCTTCCCTGCCTCTTTAAGGACACATGTGAGTTTATTTAGAGGCAGGGAAAAAAATAAAAATCAAAGGTAGGTGCTGAGCTTGGCATTTAAAACAATTCTGAACTTAGAGCCTCATGCATTTCACTGTCCTCACAGTTTACTTCAGGTATCTACATATCACCGAGAGCCCTCTTTTTGGTTATGAAATTTATGTTGATGTCATCAGAAAGTGTAATTCTGCTGGATATATTTATAAGTTTATGATGCATGTGTCAAGAGTCATTGGGCAATTATAGCATTAAATGTTGAGACAATACGTGGTTGGGAGTAGTGGTGTTTATTTAGTTCTGAAGTAAGGAGATCCATGAAAGCATTTTTTTTCCATTTCTCATTTGAAATCATTGTTCACAACAGGAAGAGAAAACTTTTGTAAAACTGAAGGCACAGTGCTATAATATTTTCTTCCAGAGCACCTAATTAAAGGCCATTTGCTGAGCAGCCCTTAATGACTATTGAAGGTTCTTAGGGCAATGTGAGCAAGCTCTGGCTAGCAGCAAGGTGGTACACACTCCCAAGGCTGGACACAGGTGGTGACAGAGGGCCCGGCCAGGGTTGGAGCTGGGTGGCAGTTGTTGAGCAGCCAACAGGTGGGCACATAGGAGTCAGGCATGCAGCAGGGCAGTGGGCAGGTTTCAAAGCAGGTGGGCTGAAGGAAGCTGATCTCATGCAGGCAGGTGCTGGACAGGCAGACTTCACATTGACAGCTTATGTCAGAGGAGCAGATGGTGGTGGCTGGGCCAGTGGGGATGCTGCAGCATCCTTGGAGACAGGAATCACAGCAAGACATGGTGCCAGTGGACCAGGAAAATGTTTTGTGTGCAAAGGAAGTCTTTCTTCTGCAAAGCTGTCCTCTGTGGGTCTTTTACATCCACCTATCTCAGGGAACGTGGCTTCCATCTGTCAGAATGTTGGACAAAACATCCTTGCTGCTGTTTACATCATCCTGTAAAAATAACTCACTAACTTCTTATGTATCACACGCGGGATCAGCTCTCCTTCAGTTTTATCTGGTCGTGTTGCTACACTCAAACTTGCTTCCTGTTGTAGTTTCAAAACGGTGTCGGTGTAGTTCTCCACTTCATCACATGTAGGCACATTCATATTGTATTAGTCTGTTCTCATGCTGCTGTAAGGACATACCCGAGGCTGGGTGATTTATAAAGGAAAGAGGTTTAATGGATTCACAGTAGACCCGCCTCGGCCTCCCAAAGTGCTGAGATGACAGGCATGAGCTACTGCGCCCAGCCTCAGGAACAATTTGAAGGAAAAACGAAATACCTTGTTTTTTTGTTATATTTTCAAGGATGAACAATTATTAACTTTAAGGGCAGTTGTTTTACCTTGATTATTGATGCTCATCAGAAAACTGAAAATGTGTTTGAGTTGTCAAACATTCTGCATTTCAATTCAAAGTTAATGAGCCAGCCAATATTTTTTCTCTGCTGAAACTGCTAATCAGTTGTCTGGTTTTTTAAAAAAGATTTGTTCTTACCTTAGAAGCACAGATACCTTTTTTATACTCATTGTATACACTCAGTTTATTTTATACTGTAATCACCACAGGGAAAGCAGAGTTGCTGTGTACAACAAAAGATGCAATTGACAGGGAAAATGTATTGTCAAGTATCACATACTTTCTCCTGAATAAAGAGAACCACCAATAATCACATTTCTCTTTGACATACTGCTGTCTGTGGAGAAGGTGAGTGCTTTGGTGTAGTGGAAAGAGAAGGGACTTTGGACTTAGTTTGGGGTTTAATTCCTTCTCTCTCACTTATGACTTATGTAACTTGTGCTTTGCAAGTAATTTAATCATTCTCAGCCTGAGTTTCTGCACCTGTTAGTACACTTTCTGCACCTGTTAGTGATGCAGGGCAGGGAAGCACCAAAGTGGGGCTTAGCCTGCAAGGGTTCTTGGCTTTGCTCAGAGAAGAATTCAAGGGCAAGCCAGAGGTAGAAAACAGCTTTATTGAAGCAGCAGTGTTATAGCTCCATGACTGCTCCTGTAGAACAGGGCTACCTCTGTAGGCAGTGAGTAGCAGTTGAGAGCAGTTTTGCATATTTATACCTACTTTTAATTACACAAAGATTAAAGAGTGGTTTGTGCAGAAATTTCTAGGGAAGGAGTAGTAACTTTCAGGTCATTAGGTCATTGCCATGGAAAGGGGTGGCAACTCAGGTGTTGCCATGGCAACGGTAAATTGACACAGCATGCGTGTCTGATTGGAAAGCTGTTTCTGTCCTCACGCTGTTTTAGCTCGTCCTCAATTTGCTCCAGTATCTGAGCCCGCCTCTGGAGTAGAGTCCCACCTTCTACCTCATTAGCATGCCCAGTAGATATTCACTCAATGTGAGCTATTCTAACAAAAGCAGTAAAAGTAATGAGGTAGAGTGGAGTTGGTTAGTTGCATGGGGTACTTGTTGCTTAGACTGCTTCTGGATGATCTAGAATCACAGAATGATAAAATGAAAAGCAACCTTAGAGATGGTCTGATCAAACAACCCATTTTACTGATTTAACACCTGAGACCCCGAGAAATTAATTGACTTGCTCAGGGCCACAGAGGCAGCTCAAGGCAAAGCCAGAGCTAAAACAACACGTCTTCTGGTTTCCAGTTGGGAATTTATAACTAGACAAGGGCCCTTGAATGCTAAAGGCCCATAGTAGCAGTAACAGGAGCTTCAAGTTATTTTCAGCATTAAAAATAAACTCAATTTTTATCCCTTAGTAACATGGATGAAAACATGAAACTTCTTTGTTTTTGACTAGAAAAAAGGTAACTTGGCATGGTAACAAAAGTTATCCTATAATAATCCTAAACATTTCATTGATATTTATAAATGTGTTTCTGAACAAAAATGAAGGGATTGATAAACTTTTTTTAAGAAAGCCATTTGGGAAAAATACATATTTCAAGAAATAAAAAGATACCAAACCTAAGTGTCTGTCATCTAATGAGCGGATAGAGAAACTGTGGTATTTATACATCATGGAATACTACTGAGCAGTTAAAAGGAATAAAACAATGTCTTTTGCAGCAACTTGGATGGAGCTGGAAGCCATTATTCTGAGTGAAATGGAGTGGGAAATCACAGGAATGAGAAACCAAAAACCATATGTTTTCACTTATAAGTGGGAGCTAAACTAAGTATGCAGAGGCATGCAGAGTGATATAATGGCTTTAGAGGTTCAAAAGGTGGAGGGTGGGAGGGAGGCCAGGGATAAAAGCCTGCACACTAGGTACCACGTATATTCCTCGGGTGACAGGTGCACTGAAATCTCAGAATTCACCACCGCTCTATAATTCATCCATGTAACCAAAAACCACTTATCATCCAAAAGCTACTGAAATACCTAAATACATACATACACACATATTTTTAAAAGATGCCTTTGGTGAGAAAGTTGGGAGCTGCCGTGTGGCAGTAATGGTGAGAGTCTCTCATGTGTCACAGGTTGATGCTTGGACACGGTGTTTTCTACACTTTGGGGCATCGGGTCCTCACAAGAATCCTGAGACAAAAGCAAGGCAGAGAGTATGACAAGAAAACTGAGCCTGTAGGAAACCAAGCTATAGGTAGGAAACCACTTTACTAAAAGGGAGATTGAGACTGAGAGGGAAGCAATTGGCCCAAAGGCAAGTCCAAAAAAAAAAAAAAAAAAAAAAACACAACGATCTCTTTATTTTCTACAAAGATCTAATTGCACTTAGATTTTTCCAAGACAAATAAGGACTTGAATTAGTGGTTATCATAAGTTTTGTACTAAGAGGAAACTGTGTCTTTTTGCTCTCGGAATTGTCTGACTGTTTCTGGTGTATAGAAAATACTACACTGTAGTCTGTTATTTTAAGCGTATTTCAATGTTATGATGTTATACGTCACTTAGACTAGCAAACGTCTAATCATAGTCGTGACTAATGTAAACCAATGTAAGCCCTGTTTGAGGGCAAAATGAATACTCAATAAATGCTAATATTAAGTCAAAATGGATTTTTTTGGAAAACAGCATATATGAAGAAATGAATATATATACTTTTCAAAATTGCTCTGCATTTTGAGCTCAGAATTTGAGATGACTGTGACTAAGATAATAAATTATTTATATGCACCAGCACAGTGATAAATTCATGTAGTCAACTAAGGAAGAAAGAAAAATCAATGTCAGAACCAACGGAAACTAAAATCAAGTATTTTTAAAACATTCTATTAATCTCTAGACTCTAGCAGAGTGCTTGGCATGGTGGATATCTTCCAGCAATATCTATTAAATAAATATCTGTTAAATAAAAAGATCCTATAAAGTGAGCTACCACATTTTTTACTTTTTAACCTATCAGAAAGAAGCATATCTATTTTTTCAATAAATTCCAGTGTGAGAGCTTTTATTCTGTTGGGGTAAATCTCGGATAGTGTGATAACCTGCTGTTCAGGTTTAGGTAGGCATTCCACTTTCCCTAATGGGAAATATGAAAATAAATAATATATACCATGGAACACTATGCAGCCATAGAAAAGGATGAGTTCATGTCCTTTGCAGGGACATGGATGAAGCTGGAAACCATCATTCTCAGCAAACTGACACAAGAACAGAAAAACCAAACATCATATGTTCTCACTCGTAAGTGGGTGTTGAACAATGAGAACACATGGACACAGGGAGGGGAACATCACACACCGAGGCCTGTTGGGGGATGGGGGAGCTAGGGGAGGGATAGCAGGGAGTGGAGGGGGTGGAGAGGGTTAACATTAGGAGAAATATCTAATGTAGATGACGGGGCGATGGATGCAGCAAACCACCATGGCATGTGTATACCCATGTAACAATCCTGCACAATCTGTATATGTACCCCAGAACTTAAAGTATAATAAAAAAATAGGAAAAAAAATAATTGAAAGTTGACTATACTACTGCTACACTCCAAATTTCATTCTGGTATCATCTGTGCCATCAACTCTGTTCAAACTTTGAAAGTGTCTTAGGTCTAAATTTCTTTGCTTTCTGATAATAGAGGTCATATCTATTTCGTGTAGGAAAAGATGGGGAAGAGCACATTTTACGTTGATTTTTAAATAACTAATCCTAAAATAAAAAGAAAATAAGTCGTCACAAGGTCATATCTGCTAAGCCAGAATAAAGTTTATTAACAAATAGTCAAATTGGTTATTTCTCAAAGAGGGATGAAATAGCTTAAAAGACAGAAAGGAGGTCTCCAGCTATACCCAAAGAAGCAAAGAATGAAGAAGATTCATCGAGACTTGGCCCCGGGAATTGGGAGGGCCTTAGCCTTGATGTAGGCAGTAGTGAGTGTGGAAGCTCAGATGATGCGGAGGACATTGGACAGCCGCCTCAGAATCTGTGCAGACTCGGCTGGTTAACAGCGGGGCTCGCAGGGATTCTCACAGCCAGGCTGAATGTAAGTTGTCAGGTTGATCCCACTCAGTCCGGGAGTTGGGTGACAGTTGTTGAGCAGCCAGCAAGTTGGCACATAGGTATCAGGCGTGCAGCAGGGTGGGGGGCAGGTGTCACAGCAGATGGGCTGAAGGAGGCTGATCTCATGTGGGCAGGTGCTGGGCAGGCAGACTCCGCAGCGGCAGCTTTTATCAAAGGAGCAGAAGGTGGTGGCAGGGCCGGTGGGGACGCTGCAGGAGCGGAGAGCACAGCAATCCATGGCGATGGGAGGTGGGTTTTTGCTGAGTTGAGAGGAGAAGTCTGTTGGTGTCTCGATGCTCCTCTCTTCTGCCCTGGCTCTTATATACCCGTCTTCCTGGGCGTCAGCCTATTACCGAGGGATTTTTCCCCATGTTTCAGTTTATAGCTGTCTCCATAAAAACTGTCTAATTACTTAAGTGTTTATTACCTAAGATACACTGCTCACCTCATAAAAGAGATTTAGGTTGTTTTGTTGTCAAATTAGGACTCTTCACATTGCCCGTGTGTCACTGCACAGAAAGCTTCATTCCAATCTTCAAAGGCACCGGGCCATTATCTTCTAATCATTACACCCTCACCAACAATGGCTTGGTATGCCAGGCATCTGCAAACGTTTCCCACTTGTGTTGTTTACTTTCCAGATGAAGAGGACAAGTCAGCTTTTTGTTTGCTGTTCTACCAGTGACCAAAGGTTCTATGTGATCCTTCAGGCCCTCTGGCTGAAAAAGTGACAACAGTTTAGATTTATTATTTGTGGCTCCAAGAAACTGAATGAAGATGAATGGATGGAATCTACAGAGAAATAGATTTTGTGTAAAGAGGCACTTTCTAACAGAGCTGTAACAAGCTGTTTGTTCTCCATTCCCTTCAAATATGCTCAAAATGATAACTTGGTAAGAACACACAGATGGGAGTCAAGACCTGCATGAGTGACAAAGATGGGTGTCCTTTCAGCTCCATCCAACTGTGTTACAAATGAAGATTGTTTATGACTAAAAAGCTAGTTGTATTGGGCCATCCCGAAGCTCAATGGTGCAGTATTTCCCAGATTGAGGTCCATGAACACCGGCTCCAAGGGACTTGAAAGGGTTCCCTGGTAAATAAGTTTGGGAAATACTGAGTTCTTCATTGTTGGGCCTCTCAGAGCCTTTGATGTGCTAAAGTGCTCTGTGACTTTTCAATATATAGCTATAGCATATATTTTTCTCCAAACTTACTTGACCATGGACTGCTTTTTGTTTGTTTTCATAGATTAGCTTTACAGGTCAGTGCTTTATGGAACATACCTGGGGAGATTTAGCAACCTCTTACAGCAAGCTTGTCCAATTTGCGGCCCACGGGCCACATGTGGCCCAGAATGGCATTGAATGCATGCGGCACAACACAAATCCATGAACTTTCTTAAAACATTATGAGGTTTGTTTTGTTTTGTTTTTGCTCATCAGCTATCATTAGTGTTAGTGTATTTTATGTTTGGCCCAAGATAATTCTTTCAATGTGGCCCAGGGAAGCCAAAAGATTGGACACCCCTGTTTCACAGGCTCTGTGGTCCAGGAGAATAGAGATATTTTCAAGTTACATCTAAACCACTAAAACTCTAAAAATAAAGTTTTAAAAGTACATAAAGGTAGAAAATTTAGTATGATGATTTAGAATTACTTTAGGAAAAATATTGAACTGGTTAAATCTTTAACAATAGCTTACTTAGAAAGGCTTAAAAACGTGTATATATTTTCTTGAACCAATTTTTAGATAAGATGGTTCAAGTCTAAAGATAAGTAGAAAATTGCACCATGGAGAGGAATCAGAAGCCAAATGAGATGCAAATCAACAAGATGATGGATCAAAAAAAATGCTTAACATGAACCTGCTTTCATTTTAGCCATTTTCTTATTGGAATGATTTTGCAGTTTTGGCTTCCTATGCTAGAATTTACATATCTCTTAGATATTTACATATCAAAATTAGAATTTACATATCAAGTGCTCATTGCTTGAACACCTGTTGTACGTTGGGCATCATGCAAAAAGTCGCAATAGGCTCCCGCCTTTACAGGGCTCATAGAAAAGAAGAGAGACAGAGAGAAGTAAACCAGCAAACAATAACAAAGGATTGTACATTTGGGTTTTCCAGGTTATGATATGGGAGTGTAGAGGTAGAAGCCATAGACTTTACCTGAAAAACTTAGGAAGCCCTTCACAAAAAGGGAATATTTGTTTGGGTCTTGAAGGGTGAAAAGGAGCTTAGCAGATAGAAATACACAGGAAGGAGATTTCAGCAAGTGAAACAAAATGCCATGGTGCACTCATGAGATGATAAAAACTGTTTCCTGGTTGAAGTATGGGTTCTGGATCTGTTGGAATGAAGCTGGAAAGGTGGACTAGTGCAACAGTATGAAGAAGTTGTATTATGCTTAGTATCCTACACTTAGGATTTTGAACTTTATCTTGTAGGCACTGGGCATTATCTAAAGGTTGCTGAACAGGTATGTGACATGACTAGATTTTGGAAAGACACTGTAGTTTTTGAGGGGAGGCTCATCATGATCATCATTGTCACTTACTAAGTATTAGGTAATGTGCTGAGTGCTTTGCATGCATTATTTCATGCAGTTCTTACAACAGTCTTATGATGATGTATGCAATGTTATTATCCTTGCCATTTGACAGACGAGGAACCTGAGGCATAGAGAGGCTAAGTAGCTAGTGAGTGAATAGCTGGCATTTGAAGCCAAGCAGTATGGCTTCAGACTTCATGGTCTTAATCACTGTGCCAGATTCCCTCTTGCTTTAGGGGTATTGTCTGATTACAGTGCAGAAGACCCTCAAGATTATTTGAGTGGGGCTGAGCATGGTGGCTCACACCTGTAATCCCAGCACTTTGGGAGGCCAAGGCAGGCGGATCACCTGAGTTTGGGAGTTCAAGACCAGCCTGACCAACATGGAGAAACCCTGTCTCTTCTAAAAACACAAAATTAGCCAGGTGTGATGGTGCGTGCTTGTAATCCCAGCTACTTGGGAGGCTAGGGCAGAAGAATCGCTTGAACCTGGGAGGCGGAGGTTGTGGTGAGCCAAGATTGCGCCATTGCACTCCAGCCTGGGCAACAAAAATGAAACTCCAACTTAAAAAACAAAGATTACTTGAGTGTAAGATTGGTAGGAAGGATGGGGTGAGGTCACTGAAGGTCTTGAGACCACAAGAAGAGTTGATTTTAGAGCTATTTTCTTAATAAAAAGACTATATTGTAGAAAGGAGGTAATTTGAAAACAGGGACAATAATTAGGCAGCTATTTGGGTGTTCCAGGGGAGTGAGGAGTGTCTTGGAAGATGTCATAGTTTTGTGGGAATAGAGAAGAGGGACTTATCAGAGATTTCTTATCACATCATTCGGTTTGTAGGGACCACCATCTGGGTGGTATATCAGTTTCCACAATAAAATTAATATTTTTGATTTTTAGGTAATGGAAACACTAATCCTCTGCTAACACTTAGCATTTATTGACTGTGTACCATGTGCCAGGCATGGTGTTAAGTATTTTTGCACATTTTCTTCCTTATGTCTTACGACTCTTTAAGATCAACACTATTACTGTACCCAGATGATGAAACTAAAGAGTAAGGATATTGAGTAGTGATTCTAAAGTCACACTGCTAGTGAATGATGGCTCGCCTAATAGCAATAGTTGGCAAAAAAATCAATATTTTTGTGAAATTAAACTTTCTATAATTATAGACTGTGCTCATGTAGTTTTTAAATTTATTAATACCCTCAACAAAATGTCTAAGGCTATGCCGGGTGCCAACCATATAGCAATAAGCAGTTCAGATTAGGTCCTTGTTGTCAAGGTGTTAATTCTAGTGGGAGAAACCATAAGAAACTAACAAATGAATAAATAGGAACTCCAGAGAAGTGTCAGGGAGTACCTACCTGGGTTAGAGTGGTCAGAGTGGCTGGACTATAGTGAAGAGAAGGAGTGTAATAGGAAGTGAGGTTAAAGAGGGTGGCAGGTGGCAGGCCATGTAGGATTTTTTTAGGTTTTTCTGCAGAATTTAGATTTTATTCTAAGGCCGTTGAAATCCACTGGATGACTTAAAGAAGGGAGTGATAGGATGATTTATGTTCAAAGGCAAATGAACTGCAGCGGAGCCAAAGTGGAAACTGGGACGACTAGAAAGTGAGAAGATAAACAGTTGAAGCTAGTGGTTGATGAACTGTTAAGAGGTGGTAGAGTTTGGAAGACCTTTTGAAAGTGGAGGTGATAGGTCATGCTGATTGAGAGGACGTGTGGAGCCAAGGATCATGCCTAGGTGTCAGATTTACTCATGGTGAGAGGATAGCTTAGCAAAAAGGCTGTTCTCTGGGGTGATATGAAAGGGATTGGAGGTGAGTTTAGTTTGGGACCTACAGACAAAGTATCCTGAGGTGACGAGAGGGAGCAGAGCTGGAGGTGGAGATTTGGGAGGCTCCAACATACAGGAAAAATTTTGCTCACTGTGACATGCCTGGACTGAGAATGAGATAGTCACTTTTGTGTGTGTTGGTCATGTTTTGCCGTGAGCCTCTTTGTGCCTTACCAACATCTATCTTGCAGCAACTCGGTGAATTTCTGGGTGGCTGTTGGGAAACCCCTTCCACCGTGGCGCCTCCTGAGTCAGTAGGGATGTTAGAAAGCATCACACTTCGGGGCCACTCAATTTTCCTAAAGCCTAATAAAAATACTTAGTAAGTAAAAATACTTAGTAAGTAAATATACTTAGTAAGTAAAAATACTTAGTAAGTAAAAACATTTGGTCTTTATTTTCTGAATTGCATGATCTTTTAAACTGCCAGTGTATTCCTTTATAATATAGATTGAAAGAAAGAATGGCTGGTATTGGGACTGCCATTGACATCAATTTATTCTTTGTCTACTTTGCTATTTGCTGAACATTCATGCAAAGGATTCTGAGATTGGGTTAAATGATGGCCTTTGGGATTGTTATCCAATTACATCTTATTTTTTTTTTTTTTTTTTTTTTTTTTTTTTACAGTTTGTGGTTATACTCAAGGCTGGTATAACTCTTGCCACCTTCTTAGCTTGCACTGAAAATTACTCCCAAAATAAATTTCTTTTAAGTGGAAGTAGTGGTGGTTTCCACTCGAGGACGTCTGATAGTCTCTATAGTTGTCATCTGGTAAACTGCAGAGCTGATCTCATAGCTGTCAGTCACGTGGCACATGCAATATTCTTGCAAGTGGTTGCTTAGCCAGCTGGCTGAAAGTATTACCTATTTTTCCTGGGAATCCTAGCTTTCAGTTTAATTCTCATACTATTGTAGGCTGTGAAGTATACAGATAGTAATAGATAATTATATGTGATTAATATATAAAAACATATATTAAGTACAATTAATCTGTTTAGGAAAATAGACAGTCAATAAAATTTGAGTACCTAATATGCCAGGCACTGGGAAAATAAAATTTTCAGCTGCCTTCTATATAAAATATTAAGGATATTTAAACTTACAATTATTTTATAGTAAGCTTTGTAATTTTCATCCTTGGAATTATTTTCTAACAATAGTTGTATTTTATAATTTTATTTTGAATCAGAGATTTTTTTCTCCATTGAGTAGATAAATCTGACTACTGCATTGAATCAAATAACCATTGGTTTTCCAAAGAGCTCCTGTGGTGTTTGAAAGTTTTTGAAATTAAGAGACTTAATTGTTAAGTGTTTAAATATTAGCTGACACTATGGTTTTAAAATATGTTTTGAGTTTTTAGCTTATTTTATTAAACATATAGTTGGCTACATGGTAAGAGCAAACTCTCATGCAGAATTTTCCGTGTAACAGATTTTTTGAAAAGTGCATTGCATGTATTATGTCATTTAATTCTTACAACAGCCCTAGGAGGTTGGTATTAAAGCTATCCTCTCTTTTATAGTGAAAGGAAACTGAGGCATAAAGCAGGTAAGTAAGTTGCTCAAGATCAATACTGGTAAGTGGTGGAATTAAGACCTGAACCAGGGGCAACTGGCCCTAGAGTCTATGTTCTTATTCACTATACATTAGTCTATAATCTCTCTATTATTGATTACTACATTTTTCAAGAGAAAATATATAATTTGGTTTATCTCAACCAATCTCTGTTGAGCACCTGCTATTTGCTTTGTACTGTGCTTGGAGATTAAGGGCATTCAAGGACAAGCAGGACACGATATACTCTTAAATATCTTAGAATCTACTGGGATTTGCAAGGTACACAGGGCTTGAATGCAAAGCAGAGGAGTAAGAAAGGCATTCCAGCTGTAGGGAACAGCACCAGTAAATGCATAGAAGTGGAAAACAACAAATTGTTGCTAGGAAGCCGTGACTAGTGCTCTGTGTCTAGAGAACAATTGTGTGAGATAAAAGCAAGATGTAGAGTCTTGACTCCCAGGATGTGGAGTTTGAACTTAAATTAGGTAGACTCATGGAGAACCACTGGTATATATTTTTCCAAGGCAGGAAAGTTACCTCTTTAACACCGTCATTTGTAAATATGGCTAATGTTACTATCACATTGATAGGATGTTTAAAGAATAAATTAAATAAAGCATTAAAATGTGTAATGCAGTGTCTGGAACAGAGTGAGTGCTCAATAAATGATTCTAATAGGTGTGGTGGTTGTTACTAAATAAGCAGAGGGAGGCTGGAGTCTTTTTTTTTTTCCCTATCATTTTCAGGTATTCTTTCTTTCCAACAATGGGGCATCGAGGGCTACATTTGGGAGTTTAGCTTTAAGTTTCTCATGCCTGGAAAGCCTGACTGTTGATAGTCTTCTTTATAGTTTTCATAACTAGTGGGGACCCCACCTCCACAAAGGAAGCAGCACCCTTGACCTTGCTTTGCTGGAGCCCTGTGAGATCACTGGGAAGCCGTGTGGGCTTCTCCCTTCCCCTCTGCCACATTGCCTTTTTAAGGAGGCAGTCATCACAAATACCCAGTAGGATTTATTACTCAGAGGGGACTGAAGAAATGCTCTATCTGCTTGAGCGTGACTTCTTCCTCATTCTCACTTTCTCATTGGTGTCTGTGATTTATATGAAGTGATAAAATTTACATTTCAATACAGTTAGAAATTTCCTCTATAAAGTAAGATGTACTGCAACAGCTTGTAATCATAGCTGGTCAGTTTTCCTCAGTGGAAATTTGGCTTCTGAGTCCGTTGGGATGAAGAGAGCAGAAAGGAGGAAAATAACAGGAGAAAGAGTTTCCCACAAATATTAACAGTGTTTTGATTTTGAGAGTACATCATGCTCAGAGCTGGAGGTGAAGATTTGGAAGGCTTCAATATCCAGATGAAAATTTTGCTTACTATGAAGCGCTCGGACGGAGAATGAGAATGAGATAATCACTTTTTTAAAATTATTTTTTTGAGGCAGAGTCTTGCTCTGTCGCCCAGGCTGGAGTGCAGTGGCACAATCTTGGCTCACTGCAACCTTTGCCTCCCGGGTTCAAATGATTTTCCTGCCTCAGCCTCCTGAGTAGCTGAGATTACAGGCATGCACCACCACATCTGGCTAATTTTAATAATTTTAGTAGAGATGGGGTTTCACCATGTTGATCAGGCTGGTCTTGAACTCTTGATTTCGTGATCCGCCCACCTCAGGCCTCTCAAAGTGCTAGGATTACAAGCATGAGCCACTGTGCCCGGTGAGACGATCACTTTTATGTAATCCTTTTATGTAATACAACATTACCGCGAGCAATGCTCTTCCCATTTTTAAGGCTATTTTCCACACACAAGTATCTGGCTATTGCTGTCCTCTCCATAGCCAAAAGGGTTTTCTGCTCCTGAAGACATACACTTGAATGGAGAAGAGGAATAGAGAATAAAATTTCTTGAGCACCTACTCTGTGCCAGGCATATAACTATTAATAACCTTATTTGTATTCACAGCAATACTGTGACATATTAGAACCCCCATTTGATATACAAGACAAAAACTGAGCTTCTGAGAAGAAGATTTGTCTAAGGTCACAGTCAGTGAGTGAGTAGATTTGGGATTTTGAGCTCAAGTCTTCTGATTCCTTTCTCATCCCACTCTCTGTCCCTTCCTACTGTTAAAAACATCTTTACAGTGATCAAAGTGTCAACCTATACTCAAATACAATAACAGTTCCCAACCTTTTTGACATCAGGGACCAGTTTCATTGAGGACAATTTTTCCATGGACTGTGTGGGTGGGGTAGAGATGAGATGGTTTGGGGATGAAACTGTCCCACCTCAGACAGATTCTCACAAGGAGTGTGCAACCTGGATCCCTCACATGTGCAGTTCACAGTTCACAGAATGCTTTGCACTCCTATGAGAATCTAATGCTGAAGTCTTGAAATTTTGTACGTTAAATATTAACCCATTAAAAGTCAGGAATTTTGATTTTTGTATCATGTAGTGTATCAGCCCTGTTTCTCTAACATCTCATATTTGTAATGCAGGAACAAAGAAGAAAAAGGAGAATGTACTTAGAAATGAATAGGCCCAACATAGACTAATAATACTTGGTGTTTTGGATTAGCCTCTCTCAAGCTCACAAAACAATTTTACTAAACTTTCAAATCTCTAGTCTTACCCAAGGCTTTCGTGCTTTAGTTGATGTGATGATTCAACATTTTCTCCCTTCAAGCTTCTGAAAATCCCTTTGTGTCTTTGAGCATTTAAAACTAATTCTGTCTAATGGCATTTAATAGAATAATCGTGATGGAAACAGGTTTCTTAAGTCAGGGTTATGATTTTGGGGATAAGTCAGTAATTAACAAAAAGCTGTCTGCAGTCAGGTCTCTGGGCACATCCCACTTTTCATGGAAGGCTTTTGATAGAGAAGGTGGAACTTTCTTAACTACAGAGCCTAATGTTGCCAAGGAGTAATCTTTCTAGTTTCTTAATTGGATTCTACTGGGCCTAAGATGCTGTAATTCTCTGGCTGCCATCTCCAAAGCTCAGAGATAAATTTTTTTTTCATAATCCACTATGGTTATTAATGAAAGGGAGGAAGTGAACATTCTGTACAAATGGCTCACTAAATAATCTAATTTTTCAAAGGCAATAAGAGTATAACAGTTAGGGTCCCACAGGAGATGAGAACCAAATCCTTTTAAAATTCATATGAAGAATTTTTAAGTTGTTCACTAGGTAACTGAAAGGATTAAAAGAGGACTCTAAACAGGGCACGGTGGCTCGCACCTGTAATCCCAGCACTTTGGGAGGTTGAGGCGGGAGGATCACCTCAGGTCAGGAGCTCAAGACCAGCCTGGCCAACATGGTGAAACCCCTTCTCTACTAAAAACACAAAAATTAGCCAGGAATGGTAGTGGGTACCTGTAATCCCAGCTACTCAAGAGGCTGAGGCAGAGAACTGCTTGAACCTGGAAGGAGGAGGTTGCAGTGAGCCGAGATCATGCCACTGCATGCACTCCAGCCTGGGTGACAGAGTGAGACTACATCTCAAAAAAAAAAAAAAAAAAAGAAAGAAAGAAAGAAAAAAAAGAGGACCCTAAGATACCGGAAATGTGGGAACTGCAAAAAGCCCTAGTTTTCAAGGGAAGCTTTAAAGGCCTAGCTTTAAAAAATGGAAGAGGCAAGGAATTAAAACTTAAGAGAGGAGGATTCTCTGTAGAGCTGAAACTGTTGTTTTAAGAGAGGACTGGTTGGTCCTGGTGACCCTGCAAAGGAGACAGTGAAGCCGGTTCTACAAGTGTTGAGAAAACTGCAAACTGAATTCATGTGCTGCCACAGGCAGGATCTGCACCTGCTGGAGTGAGAAGTGTGACTTGGGGCGATTATCCTGGGATCTGCTTAGCATACAGGAAGCCCCAATGAAGCGGAAGGAAGGAGCAAGTCCTGTTCTCCTCTTCCAGCTTTGCAGTTTTCCTCTGTCACCCCCTAGTGGAAAAGCCTAACAGACCTGCGGACAACGCCACAGTGTGTTTTGCAGAGTACAGCAGGGAGGTCTTAGAGCAGAGAAAGAGGAACTAAATGGGCACAAAGAGGAACTTATTCTGAAGCCCACAGCTTCCCAGAGAGATATATTTAGATCTACTGAATCTCCCAACACCAGTCTTTACTTCCAATTCCTTAACTTCATGGTCTCGTCATGAATTTTGGGGTCAGAGTTGAATTTGTATTTCTGTTTTTTACTAACAAACAAAGTATTGAACCCTGTTTAGGTTTTATTTCCTCATCTACAAAGGTAACGTAACAGTATCTATTTTACAGGATTGATGTTAAGTATTCAATGAAATTAGGTTCATATGAAGCTTATTTAGCTTGGGGTATAGCATATGGCAGTGGTCCCCAACTTTTCTGCACGAGGGACCGGCTTCATGGAAGACAGTTTTTCCATGGACCAGGGAGGTGAGTGGGGATGCTTCAGGATGATTCAAGTGCATTACATTTATTGTGCACTTTATTTCTGTTATTATTATAGTGTAATATACAATGAAATAATTATACAGCTTACCATAATGTAGAATCAATGGGAGCCCTGAGCTTATCTTCCTGCAACTAGACCGTCCCATCTGGGAGTGATGGGAGACAGTGACAGATCATCAGGCATTAGAGTCTCATAAGGAGCCCACGACCTAGATCCCTCACATGCATGGTTCACAATAGAGTTTGTGCTCCTCTGAGAATCCAATGCCACTGCTGATCTGACAGGAGGTTGAGTTCAGGCAGTAATGCTCCTGGCCGGTGGCTCACCTTGTGCTGTGCGGCCTGGTTCCTAACAGGCCATGGACTGGTATCAATCCACTGCCCAGGGGTTAGGGGCCCCTGCCTTAACAGATTGCTCCTGTGCACATCCAACCTTATGGTTTGGTGGGTAGATAACCTCTGCTCAGCAGGAGAAGCTCAGATTGCACGATCATTCCATTTTTTCCAGTTCTTGCCCACTAGCAAGCCAGAAGTAGTTTATCAAAAGGACAGCAGTTATTTTCAGAAGAGGGCATGGATTTTCTCCAAAACCTTATAAGTCTGACCTGTAATTCTTCTACTGATGCTTAGTGAGCATGTGTTTTCCAGACACTTCAAATATTGCTGGATGTGCTGGCTTATAAGTCTCAAATGAAATAGCAGCCTGAATTGTAGCTGGCTCCTTCCTTCCTTCCTTCCTTCCTTCCTTCCTTCCTTCCTTCCCTCCTTTCTTTCTTCCTTCCTTTCTTCCTTCTTTCCAGATGGAGTCTTGCTCTGTTGCCAAAGCTGAAGTGCAGTGGTGTGATCTGGGCTCACTGCAACCTCCTCCAGGTTCAAGCAATTCTCCTGCCTCAGCCTCTGGAGTAGCTGAGATTACAGACACACGCCACCACACCTGTAGCTGGGAGTTTTCTTTAGAGCTTTCTCTTGTTCTTGTCCCCCCTAAAACCTGGAAGCATTTTGAGTGATTCATTAAGCGGGTTGAAATAGCACACTCAAATATGGTATATGTTGATCCCCAAATACAAAAATGCCCATCCAGGGTTGTTCTTCCGTAGCTGAAGTTAGCTTAAAATACAGCAGTTTTTCTTTCACCTTGAAAAGGATATCTCAATGTGTTCCCGGCAACTGGACTCCAAGAAACTTCACTGAGGCGGTGAGCTTTTTAATTTTTGTAGTTGTTCCTCACCCTGGAGTTCATTAATGCTTTACTAAGTCCTCTAAGGCACTTGTTACTTCCTGCTCGTCACATGTAACCAGCATGAGGTCATTGATGCAGTAGACTGCTATGATGTTGTAAGGAAAGTCAAGATGATTAATGCTTTGAGTTTATTAGAACAGAGAGCAAGATAGTTGGCATAGCCCTGAGGCAATACTTGGAAGGTTCCTGTTGGCCATGCTAGGTCAAAGAAAGAAAAGTACTTCCGGTTGTCTTGATATAGGGAAAAATGAATTTTCACATCAGTAGCTGCATACCAGGTGCCAGGGGCTGTGTTCATTTGCTCCATTCAAGATATGACATTTGGAACATCATCTCCAGTGGAGGTCACCACCTGAATTCATTAAAAGTAATAATACTTAATTGTCCTGCTATTTATCTGCTTTCTCCACAGGATAACAAGTAAGCTCAATGGGCAGATGGCCGGTATCACCACCCAGCTTTTTCCAAATCTCTGACAATGGCACCCATCTTCAAAATTTTCCCATCAGTACAGTCTTATTTTTTATTTACTATTCTTATATCAAGAGAAACTTCTGGGGGCTTTACCTTGGCCCTTTTTACCAAATGAGTTTTATTCCTCAGGCCAGCGTGCCAATGTAGGGATTCTGCCAGTTGTCAAGCATGATTATTCCAATTACACATTCACAAATTGGGGAATTGGTCTGCAGGTCCACCAGATCCACTGTGATTCCAATGTAGACCAAGATTCTAATTATCATCTGGCCACCAAGAGTCACCATCTTTTTATTGGAGGACCAGAGCATTTGGGTCTCTAGAAATCAGTCTCAGCTTACTGTCTAATAGCTCCTGTGATTGGTAGAATGTCAGCCTCCAAGGCTTCTGAGCCCTTGTGTTATGACCATGAGTACGTTCTGCTACATAACAAAAGGGACATTTCAAACGTAATTAAGTTACTAATCAGTTGACTTCAAGATAGTGAGAGTATCCTGAATTATCCAGGTGTGCCCAATGTAATTATATGTGCCCTTAAAGACAACTTTTCTATCAGTCAGCATCTAGTGAGGAGACAAAAACCATGCCAATTATTTGAACACGGAAGTAGCAGCTACAGGAAGCAGCTACTGACTCTAGGGTTGAAGGAACAAAGGAAGAGTTAGGTGTCATTAAAATGTGTAAGTTTAGAGGATGAGTCCTGCAGAACTGAAAGTCATATATATATTTTTTTTGAAAGAAAGAGAGACAAAAGAAGAAAGGAAGAGTGAAAGAAAAAAAAAGAATGTAAGAGAGAAAGAAAGAGGAAGAGAAAGAGGGAGAGAGAACGGGATTCTTGTTCTATTGCCCAGGCTAGAATGCAGTCTAAAAATGGGTATTAAAAACCTCTTTTATGCCAATAATCATGCTTAACAATGGAGACAGGAAGGAATAAGGCATGAAAATAACAAGCAGAAACCCTACAAGCCAGAAGAGAGTGGGGGCCAACATTCAACATCCTTAAAGAAAAGAACTTTCAACCCAGAATTTCATATCCAGCCAAACTAAGCTTCATAAGTGAAGGAAGAATAAAATTTTTTGAGAACAAGCAAGAACTCAGAGATTTCATCACCACCAGACCTGCTTTACAAGAGCTTCTGAAAGAAGCACTACACATAGAAAGGATTGAACTAATATACACTCCCACCAACAGTGTAAAAGTGTTCCTATTTCTCCACATCCTCTCCAGCATCTGTGTCTCCTGCTTTTTTTAATGATCGCCATTCTAACTGGCATGAGATGGTATCTCAATGTGGTTTTGATTTGCATTTCTTTGATGACCATTGATGATGAACACTTTTTCATAGGTTTCTTGGTCTCATAAATGTCTTCTTTTGAAAAGTGTCTGTTCATATCTTTTGCCCACTTTTGAATGGATTTGTTTGTTTTTTTTTTTTTTTTCTTGTAAATCTGCTTTGGTTCTTTGTAGATTCTGGATATTAGGCCTTTGTCAGATGAGTAGATTGATTGCAAAAATTTTTTCCCATTCTATTGGTTGCCAGTTCACTCTAATCACTGTTTCTTTTGCTGTGCAGAAACTCTTAAGTTTAATTAGACCTCATTTATCTATTTTGGCTTTTGTTGCCATTGCTTTTTTTGGTGTTTTAGTCATGAAGTCCTTGTCTATGCCTGTGTCCTGAATGGTTTTGTCTAGGTTTTCTTCTAGAATTTTTATGGTGTCAGGTTTTATGTTTAAAATCTTTAATCTATCTGGAGTTAATTTTAGTGTAGGGCATAAGGAAGGGAGGGGTCCATTTTCAGCTTTCTACATATGGGTAGCCACTTTTCCCAACACCATTTATTAAACAGGGAATCCTTTCCCCATTGCTTGCTTTTGTCAGGTTTGTCAAAGATCAGATGGTTGTAGGTGTGTGACATTTCTTCTGAGACCTCTATTCTTTTCCATTTGTCTATATCTCTGTTTTGGTACCAGTACCATGCTGTTTTGATTACTGTAGCCATGTAATATAGTTTGAAGTCAGGTAGCATGATGCTTCCAGCTTTGTTCTTTTGGCTTAGGATTGCCTTGGCTATGCGGGCTCTCTTTTGTTTCCATATGAAGTTTAAGGTGGTTTTCTCCAGTGTTGTGAAGAAGGTCAACGGTAGCTTCATGGGGATAGCATTCAATCTAAAAATTACTTTGGGCAGTATGGCCATTTTCACGATATTAATTCTTCCTAACCATGAGAATGGAATGTTTTTCCATCTGTTTGTGTCCTCTCTTATTTCGTTGAGCAGTGATTTGTAGTACTCTTTGAAGAGGTCCTTCACATCCTTTGTTAGTTGTATTCCTAGATATTTTATTCTTTTTGTAGCAATTGTGAATGGGAGTTTGCTTATGATTTGGCTCTCTGTTTGTCTGTTATTGTTGTATTTGAATGCTTGTGATTTCTGCACATTGATTTTGTATCCTGAGATTTTGCTGAAGTTGCTTATCAGTTTAAGGAGATTTGGGGCTGAGAAAATGGGGTCTTCTAAATATACAATCATGTCATCTGCAAATAGAGACAATTTGACTTCCTCTTTTCCTAATCGAATACCCTTTATTTCTTTTTCTTGCCTGATTGCTCTGGCTAGAACTTCCAATACTATATTGAATAGGAATGGTGAGAGAGGGCATCCTTGTCTAGTGCCAGTTTTCAAAGGGAATGCTTCCAGTTTTGCCCATTCAGTATGATATTGTCTGTGGGTTTGTCATATATAGCTTTTATTATTTTGAGATACATTCCATCGATACCTAGTTTATTGAGAGATTTTAGCAAAAAGGGCTGTTGAATTTTGTTGAAGGCATTCTCTGCATCTATTGAGATGATCATGTGGTTTTTGTCTTTGGTTCTGCTTATGTGATGGATTATGTTTATAGATTCGC